>JXSR01S005391.1:108342-123377 GCA_000969725.1 Ophiothrix spiculata | reverse complement strand
TGGTTAGACGTGTTACAAAAAAAGGCTTGGTTAGACGAGGGTTAATGTTAATGTTCGAAGCTTTTGAAAACTATGAACCTTTCAAAGATTTCATTAGCAACAGTGACGTTAATTCTAAAATAATTAGTCTTGTTGAAACGTGGTTTAAAGATAAGCCAAATAAATATTTTCATGATATTGATGGATATAATCTAGAAGTTAAAAACAGACATAGTAAAAAGGGCGGAGGAGTATGCTTTTTTTTTATAAACAACGATGTTAGATACAAGATCAGGACCGACTTGGACAATATCAGTCATCCAGTCAATACTGGAACTTTATTTATTGAAATTGAAAGGGTTAAGGCTAAAACCATTGTAATCATTACCTTCAATAGTTTTTTTGGAAAACATCTTATGTAAAATTGCAAGAAATGAGAACAAGGTTGTATACCTAATGGGAGATTTCAATATTAACCCATTAAATGAAGATTCTCATGTACCAACTAATGAATTTATTGATATGTTGAGTTCATATTCACTTTACCCAACTATTACTAAGCCAACAAGAATCACCTCTAAAACAGCTACCCTTATTGATAACATATTTACCAATTCTAATTCAAACATACTGTAGGAATTATAATAGAAGATATAAGTGATCATCTGCCAATATTTAATGTAATTGATCTGTGTATCTATAGAAAATTGGAGAATATGAACATTCAGAAAACATGTTTTAATGATAAAAACATTAGTCTATTCAAAGAAAAATTAAGAGATGTAAATTGGGACAATGTATGTCTCTCCGAAGATGTAAATGTTTCATACAAATCCTTTTAAACAGTATTAAACATATATTCAAAATAATCAATGGGGAAATGGCTTAGAGGCCTATAACAGTTCCAAATTTCTCTAAATGGGGATCATGACATCTTTTATATCAAATATGAGGTCCAAAATGGCCACATAAATCATTTTTCAAGCCAAAAATGTATTTAGGCGCCATTTTGGTCCTTATAATAGGTATAATATTGTACTGAAAACATATAAACAACATCTCAGGGATAAATTTGTCTGTAGGTACCCTCTATGCCGTTTTAAATGCCGTTTCAATGCCGTTTCACCTTACCCTATTTTTGAGCGACCAAAATGGATTTTGGCGGGTATTTTGGACCTTAATTATTATGTGTGACATATTGGATTTGTAACAAATAATTACTGACATACTTCAGTGAGAAATGTATCTGTATCTTGGAATAACACAGTAGTCTTGCCTCCACCAGGAAATTCAATTCTGCTCTTGGTAGATTTTAGCATGTAAAGAAAACACACCTAAACAAAGTCACTAATTTTGGCATTATCAAAAATATTCAGAATTGAATTCATGAAATCACAGCACCTTATTTTGTTCCCAAACCACATTTTGTTACTATAAGGCGAAGAGCGCCCTCCTTGTCGAGCTGTTTGAATAATTCATGCTCTTTATGCCACTCTTTATGCCATCCCTTACTGTAATCCATCGTAATATTTTCATAGTAATGATGTTTCACGGGTATTCCGCTTGGACTTGTTGCAAAAGGATAGAATCCGTACAGTGAAACTTTGTCACAAAATCCTGCCGCAAAAGTATATACTAGAAGGCCAGAGGTTCCTCCTCCTCTTCTTGTAATATTACTCCAGACTCTATCCCTGTAAAATGACAAGAGCAGAATAACCTGTTAGATTACTTTCTTAGAAATTTCTTTCTTTCTTAGAAAAGTCAGTGTTGTTTGAACCCAATGGAAATAGCAGAGGAGGGTGGTCGTGGCAACTATTACTGGTTGCCGGACGGTATACGGTATCGTAGCCGATCCCCGGTGACTTCATGTCCTATACCAACTCTGGCGTGAAGCCGTTGGGATTCGTGGAAAAATACTACTTCCGGGATGATCAATAAAATTATTTTCGTAATCGGTAAAAAAATATGATAACATATATAAAAAGTGGGGTTCACGCGTGAACTCCAGCGGATTTGGAATGACATAATTATGTTGATTACTATAAGAACACTTTTGTATTTTTTTGAGGAAAGGTAAAAATATGATCTTTGGAATTTTTTTCTTCAATACGTGAGTCACGTGACCCAATAGAAATACACGTAAATCATACCCTAAATTTGCGTTTTAGAAATCCCTCGTCCCTAAATCTAGTGGATGCTATTTATCGTGTCCGCCACCGAACATTTTAATAGATGGCGCTATTCATAAAAACCCATTTTTTGATGCAGAAGAGATATGCCGGTGTTTATTACAAAAATTAGATACTAGTACGCAGATGAATCAACTGCTGTTAAGAACATTTTTATCCTTTTCAAACAAATCTTCACAAACCAAATAACAAGGCCTCGAAATCCGCGGTAACACGGCCGCGCCGTTCCCAGAAAAAAAAATCGATAAAATAACAAAGTCAAATATGATAAAAACAGTTTTTCATATCTAGTCTAATAAATATCACATGTAAGTGTGATATTTAGTGGACTAGATATGAAGAAATTGTGTTTATCCTGTTGAACGAAGTCCTGATGAATCACTTCAAGAATAAAGTCAAATAATAATAATAAAATATGAAAATATGAAAAAAATAATAATAATTTCTTTCTTTCTTTCTTTCAGCACAAAAAAGTTCCCAGAAATGTTTTTTTTTCTGTACCCTGCCAAATAACATAATTAATAATCAGATATAACCAACAATTTGACATGTGTATAATAGTGCCCTCATTTTTGCACAAATATTAATTTACAAAACCAATAAACGAGTTAAAAATTAAGTACATTTTAACCAAAATAAAATAAAATTTTGAGAATAATGTTCAAATATTTATGAGTTAGAAAGAGACAACAAATATTCATAAATTTATTACGCAACGCAATCCAGTTATTTGTACTGCTTTTTCTATTTTCTTTGAAGTAAAATATGAATAATGTCATGAATTTGCGCTCAATGTGTGCTTATAGTTACAATATGACAGTTATTAGTTATTAGGTGAAACGGAGATGAAATGAAGAGAAAGGTATAAGAAATTCACATGGTCAAGGGTCAGACCTGGGGGGGGGGGTACTTAAGTTTGGTTTTGGTATGTGACTGTTTGAAATTTGAAGTACCTCTGTATATACCAATTATCAAGAAAAAGGGACCCATCCATATACCAAATACACAAATTCTGAGTCCAATTTATATAAAATTGAAATTTTCGCAGTTTGGTCTGAATGTCCTTTTTTTTTAATTTCGAAAAATAAATCCAAAATTTGCGCCATTTTGGAAGACCCATCAAGAACCACATTTTGCAAAGAAAAAGGACCCATTGGCATACCAGACAGCCTGATTTTGCTACCCAGTTTGTGGCACATGGGTAGTTTTAATTCTAGTTATATGCGTGCGCATAAGGCCATGTATTTAAAGGTTTAGGCAATGCAAAGTGAAAACTCCTGGTTTTGTCCATTTACTGTGTTACTAAAAGGTAACCCCACTTACGGCATTCATGTATGACCTGTTACTAATCTAATGAATTGCGATTCGTAAACTGCAGATTTGAACTGAGCTGTGTCTTTTTTGTTAAAGTCTTCTGGTTGATTACATAATAAAAAATTATGTCATGCCATGAAGCAGAAATTAAAAGAATTGATAAAAAATTAATGCATGATTAAAGAATCGTGCATTAATTCTAAAATATAAAATATTAAAATATAGTAGCTATGGTGACTTTGTGATCATTCGGTGACACAAGATGGTATCGATTATCATAAACATTGGCTTTTCAGATGAAATTTGCTAATTTGTAGCCACGGTAATACAACGGGAATACTTGCATTTACCGTAACACATTTTCACGGGAAATTTGACAATAATTATATATTTATATTTTATAATGAATATTTCAAGAACTCTATAAAATTGTTCTAATTTCAGTGCAAAAAGTCCAAAATCGACATACCGATTATTTTTCTTAAATCAATAACCAAAATCATTTTTCTTGTTGAACGTTTCATCCCCACAATCATATTTCTAACAAGCATGGGCATTTAATTTACATATCTCTTTCCAATATATTTTGCAATATTTTAAACGTTTCAAAGGCTGAATATCAAAACAGTAAAAAGGGACTTTCCTCAGAGATGTAATTTAATCTCTATTGATTTTCTTAAAAATTTAGTATTTGGATTTTTTTTTGTGCTGATAACGAATCTAAAATTAAAGATACAGGTCACCATACTCGTTTTTGAGATACAGGCATTTCAAAAAGTACATATCCCCCCAAAAAAAACCAAAAAACAAAACAAAATAAAATAAAAAATAAAAAAATCACCCGATTTTCCCCACAAAGCTAAAAAAAAGTCGATCATTATGTGTTTGTAAAATAGTAAATGCTCCATTGAGGTTTTTTATTCTATTTTTTACATATGAAGGGGTGGGTGCAATATAGTGCTAACCCTCATTTTGCACAAGTTACTGGTTTTGATTTGAATGATTTTTTGACTATAAAGATGAAAAATAGTTTTCGAAAAGTTTATTATGATCAAGTACATGGGCGAATAAAAAATATTTTGACTAATTTTGGAGTCCCGTGTTATTTCAATAAAACAAACAGTAACTTGTAAAAATGAGGGTTAGCACTATATTGCCCCGAGGTCTTGCACATCACAATTTGCAAGTTTCTAGAAACACCAGATGGCAATTTTTTTTCTTTTTCAAAATGCTAGATCTAAGAGTACTTGATGCAAGGATTATGAATTCAGTGATTCGAGAAAAAAATCCAGTGTTTCTAAATGATCTACGGCGCTGAATAAAAGTCAGGGGCAATACAGTGCTAAGCCATAGTGTCTGAATTTTAAGCCACCCTTAGACTTTTAAACGGCTAAATCTTAGCCATACAATGGTATTGCTGAAAACAGTATACGTTATGGTGATAATTAAACTCAACCAAAGATGTTTTGCCCAAAATTAATTGAAAAATGATATAAAAACTTGCTTTAAATGCATCTGTTTCAAAACCAGAACAAAGGTGGTCGAAAAATAGGTGTGGGTTAGCACTATATTGCGCCTACCCCTTCATATGTTAAAGCATTTTTTTTGCGTACTTCAAAATACTGAAATAAATAAAATGGGGTTACCGTATTAGTTTTCAAGAAAATTGACCAAATAAAAAAACAAAAACAGAAAATAATGAAATTTTATTACTTTGATGGCACATCTGCGTCTGCATAATTTCCCGCGATGCGACGCGTGATTAACCAAACGCGTTCGTAAAACGTGTGTTCAGTGTGCATTTAAATTTGCGTACGCAAAATGTATGAATATTTACTATTTATGAAAAAAAGCAAAGATCCCGCAGTCGTAAGCCACTGTATCTCTGAGAAAACCCTTAAGAACGTTTCGTCCTTAAGGTCCGTATGCACAAAGCAGGACCAACTTTAGTCCCAGACTAAGTAAAATTTTATTTCTTTAAAATAACACATTTTTTTGAATTTGTAATAATTTATACCCTTGTATTAAAATATATGCTGAAATGACTATAATTTGACCATTTGACTGTTTTGGGACATTGGCTTTTTTTTTTCAAAAATAGCAAAAAATTGGTTTAGACCAGGACTAACTTACTTGTATCCCGCCGCGACCAAAAGATGCAGTTGGCGGCTTCTACATGATGCTCAGTGTAGCATACCAGTTGTAAGACTCCATAAACCTTGTATCCTCAGGTTGTTCCCCTGTAGTGTGTGCCCTTGTTCCATGGTTTCACCAAGAATGAACATGTTCATTCTCCGTGCTGCCGTACACAAGGCCACTGATATGATCACTAAGAAAAAGTTTATAATCTGTGTATGTAGCGCGTCACAATAAGGGACAGTGGAAAACGAAACAAGGGCACACGCCACATATTATTCAAATAAATCATGTTGAAATTGTTTTTATTCATTTTTGACTTTTTTGTACTTGATTATCTTGAACGATGTCAAAAATTTGATGCATTGTGTAATTATAGATCAACAATTTTTTGATCGGAATTACTTGACGCAATGATTTTTTAGTGTAGTGATAGACATCAGAAAAGATAATCGTGTATCTTACCTCACTGGATCAACTGCCTTCGGAGAATAAGCAAGTCGAATTGACATGTTATAACGTTGCGTTAATGAATATAACTTTTTGTAATGAGTGCTTCTCCGTTTAGTAACACCTTTCAGAATCCATAAAACTGAATCATTTAAGAAGTGAAGTTTATTCGTCATTTCTTCCTTTTTCTTTCTCTCAAGCGCATTCTTCCCTTTGTACTCAAGGTATTTCACTGCCAGAACCAAACCTGCATTGTTGATAGTCATTATGTTTGTCTTGGAACCAACGTCTTTTGTGTATCCTTTGATGGTAGCAATGTTACAGCGAATTACGAAATCGTGGGAGTCAATTTCATGTCCACAGCCACTGTTTAGCAATATTCCACTGTTGCCGACAAGAGCACAGGTTTTCTGAGGCGTGATTTGGATCTCCTTTGCTGTTTTATATCCTTTTCGATCTGCGGTCTTCTTTTTAGGGTTAAATTTTTTGTTAAGCATTTCAGGCGTGAATGCCTTGATAGATTTATTTAAGTCTATTTTGGATAAGATTCGTTCCCTGTAGAAAACAAATTGAAGTAAAGACATCATGCATTTTGACATAAAATTGGTGTAGTGACGATCTCGTCGACTTTTATCTGATGACTCTATTTTTGATATGTTTATGGACGTGAAATCACTTCATGTAAAAAAAAAAGATTCATGTATAATTTGGAGACTCTTCTCTATTCTGGTATGTTTAAGTATGAACATAATGACAGTAAACATAACAATTCTCTGTCTTCATATAGAGGAGAATTGAAGGGGGTGTCTTATTGGGACGGTGCCGCCTCATTAGTTAGAACATTTTGAAATTTCCTACTTTGTTCACACCATTTGGTGCATAGTTTTGCCAACATTCTCCATTCTAGTTCAATAACTAAACGTCCCCACAAAAAGCTAAAATGGCGATTGTACACCTTCATTTTGCCGGCACATGTCACTGAGGTTAGGTTGAATCGGACAACACTTAAAATGACTGCTTTAAACCCGTAGGATTAGTAGAGAGCTTTACATTTATCAACTTTTACTTAAAAAGTTGTATGTGCGGACACAAAACTCCGAGCTGGTGCTGATGGATACAAATGCTTACAGTTTGCCGATAAAAAGACAGTTTTCCTTAGCAAGTCAACATAAGCTTTTTTTTTTTTTCGTTTCATTCTCTTCCTTCCCTTTAATTTTTCTTTCTTTTTCTCCTCTTTTTCTCCTTTTTCCTTTTTTTCCTCCTTTCTATTTTTTTTTTCGTTTCCTTCTTTTCTCCCTTCTTCCCCTTCTTTCTGCCCTCTCCCTTTTTCGCCCCCCTTCTTTTTTGCCGACAACAGCAAATTTTGCCGACAAAACCGATGATTGGGGGGGGGGGGGGTGTCACCCCACCCCCATCCCTCTGGGGACGGCCTTGTATTATATTTACCGTGAGGTAGTAACTTACTTGACGTTCTTTACAGATGTGTAATTATAATCGGAGAACAGAGAGTAGAACTCAATTCGGTTGGTGTGGAACTGGTTCAATTTATATCGTGATGGCCATTCTGGAGTGCTAAAATAGGTTAGGTATAAGAACATGAAGACGGCATGCAGTCAGTATGGTACAATTAATTGTGCCAAAATGTTCAGTTCAAGCTACTACATACAATAATCACCACAAATAAATTCCTAAGCAAAATAAATATAAGCTGCAGTATCAATGTGCTTTTTGTGAACACAAATTGAACATTTTCTCTTGTACTGCAAATATTGAACATAATTTTGGACAGAACTATTTATCTAGATAAAACGAATATATGGTAAACAAATATCATCTGAAGAAAATATTGACTTTGGTCATATTAGGCCTTCTAAGTTATTTATATATCATATATTTATTTTTTTATTTTTTTCTAGACATTAGGCTTATGTTGTTATCCTCCCCACATTGAGTTGGCTTACTTTATTTTTCTCTAATTATTTAATTGTACTCTAAGTAACCTTCTGTATCCAGTTTGATCCTTGATGTGTTTTGTACCTTGTCCGTTGGATCTACTTTATATTTTATATTTTTGGTCATAAGATTGGAAAGCCAAAACTTGCAATGAACTCCTTTATTCTCTTGGCCAAACGTTATATATACAAGTGTAAACTAAATAAGGTGAAACAAAAACTGTCTTGATTCCTACTAAATGTTCAAGAAGCTATTGAAATTGACAGGCAAATTGCAAGGAAAAAAAAACAAACTTGCAACTCACTACTCTGAAATGGGATGGATTTTCCTAATCCCTTTTATATCACCCTGTGAAATTTTCCAATTTGCATCATATGTTTTGGTACCACTCTGTTAAATACCAATTTGTATAATGTGTTTTTATTTTCCTACGATCGGTATACAGTAACTATCTAATGGCAACATAATTATCATAATGGTGATTTTTAAGTGTCTGTTACCATGATTACACACATGTATGTTAACATTAAATATTTTCCCTTCCTTACATGTTAAACATATAATAGTATTGCTTAAGGCGATGATCCCTAGAGTATTGGTTGACAGAAGCTAAAAAAAATTTCTTGAGTTTTTGGCAAGAAAAATATGTTTTTAATACGATGACTATTAGAAAAAGTGGAAAAAGTCACGTAAAATATGTTTTTTAAACTCATTTATAAATCGTATAAACATAGCAAGTCTGATATGTTTACAAACATTCTGTCTCTATGCAACCGTATCTAAAGCTATGGTCACAATAATCGTACGATCAGCTTACGAGCAGTGTTTAGTCCGTTTAAAAGGACCACTAGCAGTGAGTAAAGCGAGCAGCGAGGGCGTCGTGTGGTCCTATTAGATGGACTAAACACTGCTCGTAAGCTGATCGTACGATTATTGTGACCATAGCTTAAGACCTCTTGCTGTTATCCTGGATGTATTATGACATAAGGGCATGTTTTGAGTGAGTTAAAAATTGGTAAGTTTGGAGATTGCGAGTTAAAATAGTGAGTTTCTCCCGTGAAGTTACAGAAACACCATTGAGTCTTGCAGGCAAGTTACGGGATCACCGTTCGTTAAGTCCTGACAAAAATACTTCAAAGTTCTTTTGGCATGTAAAAACAACTCCTGTGATAATATCACGATCAATTTTACCCATTTCATTTATTTATCTTTAAATTCATGTGACTTAAAAATGTAAATGAATAAACCTGTGCATGTGTAATTGAGGTGTAATATTTGATTAATAGTTAACACAAATTTGACACGTCTTTTTCATCTATGGGGTGTTTAACATCCCCTTAATGATGAAATTTGTCGCCGATTGTCCCCAAATGCAAAACAAAGTGGCCTCGGGCATCCAAGTAATTGTTTTTACATCCTTTGCGGTCATATTTTTGTCGGAGAACTACCTTAGGTGAGTCGGGTAAGCCGTCAGAGTCTGTGGACAGAGGACCACCCCCGTGAGAAAATTCACCATTTAAAACATATCTGCATGCTATATGAAGCTTAAACTTACAGAAGATGTTAGAATTACCATTTTATTTATCTATTACTTTAAAAACAAAAACTAATTTTCATGATTTTGGTATCAATGGGAAGAGGAGAGCCTACCCTATACTATGGTATAAAACAACAAACACAAGTCAATTTCATTTTCACAGGGCGAGTATTTACCACCCGCCCCTCTTCTTAGATTAAGAAAACTTATTTCGTATACGTGAGTTGTCTCACTTCGCTTTTTAGTTCCCCATATTTTAACTCGCTGCGTGAAAAGATATAATTAGACAATCGAGTTCAGATGCAATCAGTCATTCAAGCTAATATTTCATCACACTAATAAAGTAATTGTCTATCTAATATTTTGAAGAAATTGTGATTTTGGTATAAATCAGCTCTTTGGATTAAGGGACACCTGCCGTGAGTAATTAAAATATATATGTATTATGGCCTTGAACGTGCCCTGCAAAGTCAAAATAAAAATTGCATAACTCAAAATCTGCGAATTATTTAGAATGAAATGTAAACATATCCATTTGTTTTGCTCTCTACACTCTCAAATGAAAAAAAAAAGTGAATGGTCACTTTTTGTTGAAGTGAATTTTGTTTCACTTGAACAGAGTGACATTTCACTCTTTTTGAGTTGAATCGAACGGGGTTTCACTCGAAAAGAGTGAAATGTCACTCTTTTAGAGTTATTCTTCACTCTTTGTTAGATTTAAAATTGCTACTCTTTTAAAGAGTCACAAGTTAAGTATATCTTTTTGAGTAAAAGCACGTTCGATTTCAAACGAAAAGACTGAAATGCCACCATGTTCGAGTGAAAAAACATTCACTCTAAGAAAGAGTGACTGTTCAGCCTTTTCATTTTTAGAGTGTATCATCAAGTTATTAAACATGACATGTTCAAAAACTACGAAAAATACACTGTTTTTCTTAATTTTCTAAATTTTGTCGAAATGTTAGATAGACAAATATATTTTTAGTGTAACGATACTTTGGTCTAACTATTATTGGGGTCAATGCATCAATTGAATTGATTGTCTAACAGCGAGGTTACTTGGTTTCACTGTTGAATGTTTCTAGACTAGCACCTATTTGGGCGCGTAAATTATACAAACTCACTATTTAATTAAAGCACACATTTAAATGCATGCTTATAATAGTTAATGCAGAGTTTGCAACAAATTGGGCAATTACTGGCAGATTGTTCTACAGACATTGGATAACAAGACAACAGGACAGACACGCCATCTTGCCAATGGAAATATATAGGAATTTACTTTTTTTTTGTGCTACGGATGATGCTGATGTGAGTAAACAATATATATTTACATGTTATTTTGTGATTTTATCCTTAGGGCTCATTTTCGGACATGTTACTTGTAAGCAACATGTTTAAAAAATGAGTTTAAAACTTTAACCGTTCAAAAGTGCATGTTTGATTTTTCCTCGTTTTTGCCCAAGTTTTCGATGAAAAAGACCTGGTTTTTCCATGTTAACTTACTGAAAATGAAACAAAAACTATATGAATGGTTAATAGAGTAACATGGGAACTGTTTTCAATTCAAATAATTAATTTTGACTATAGCTAAGTCGAATTTTTTGGCAAATTTCCACAACGGAAAATTCGAATGTAGACTGACACACTTTCACCGTCATTGTCAATTTCTTTCCGGATGTTTAATGGTACCATGAATGATCAAAAACATACATAATTCCATTATCAAACATTGATATTGAACCTGCCAAAATTTTAATGAAATCGAATTATTCGAAGTGCTTAAAATTATGAGGTTTCGGCAAAAAGGCGTTAACATTTTCGAAGTAGTCTGTTGATGTAATTTTGACCTTGATCATGGGCGTGAAATCATTAGCAAAGGTTCATGTATAAACTAGAGATTCTATATCATATATACGCCAAAAATTGTGATGATCGGACATGTACAAGTAGGCCAAAACTTGCAGTAACCTTGACGTTCAGCCAAGCGAGACGTTTTAAGGGACTGTAACCTTAATAAAGATTGATGCTAAAAGACAAAGAAAAACAACATGATGTGATTGCCCCCGGTGGGCCGCTCGAATAATAAAGTGGTACGCATGCTCGTCAGAAAAAAATGTCGAAAAAATGTCAGATTTTGGCCCATTGGCGCCGACAATGTCTTTAAGGGGTGGTCTTTCAGGGTGACCTCCAAAGGTCATTTTAACACTTAAGTGACCAAGGTATTTCCTACCCGTTGGTGCCCAAGGGGGGGGGGGGGGGGCTAGGGACGCCCCCCAAAAAATCCTTCCGGTATGAATTTTACGTTGAAAGTCTGGTCAATGATAAAGCATGTAATAAGGACCAAAATACAGAAAACAATTGAAAATCGGATGAACAGTTACAAAATGGCGGCCCAAAAACCATTTTTTGTGTCGCCTAATGTCAAAAATAGGCCAAAAATTGCCATTTTGGTGACAGCGGTGGGATTTTTTGCATTTTTTAACCTATTTTGGGCAATTTTTCAAAAAATAAGATAAAAATCAAACATTTGAGAAAACCGTTCCTAGACATTTGTTTCTAAATTCCAAAAAGCAAAAAAGTTCAAAATTTCACCGATGCAAATTTTAGTTAGGCTTTCCAGAAATGTTTGGGCAAAAAATACGGTTTGGGCATTTTTTGCCAAAATTGACATTTTTGGTCAAAAACTAGTATCATTATCATGTTCAGGATAAAAATCCGCTTCTAAAAATGTCACTTGTACCCCAGCCTTAATAACGTGTTTTAGTAAGCCAGACTAATTTGTAGCAATTTCTAGCTCTAAAAATCGTATAATAATAATTTTTATGGGGTTAAAGCAGTTCCTGCATGAGACCTTAATTCGGGAAAAATCAGTTCCTTAGACCCTATTTTTGACCAAAAATCAATTTCGTGAGATTTTGCTACCTGAATTTGTGGCACAACTACATAACCTTTTTGTAGTAAGATGCCCCCTCTTATATCCCATTAATCATGATCTGTGCAATTTGCACTTTTCTACATGCATAGGCCTACACTTCCTTGTTATGTCAAATGGCTTATATATTTCCGGGTGGCACTAAAGTTTGGTTTGGGTAGGGACATCGCCCTTGGAAATTTGAAAAGCCAAACCGATCCTAATACAAATTTTCAAGAAAATGGATACATCCATGTACCAAATTTCCTAAATTTTGGGTTAAAATTTATTACTTTTTTTTTTTACTACATTTGCACTATTTTGGCACAAATTTGATTAAGAAATGCCCAAATTTGCGCCATTTTTGGAAAATTTTGAAAAGAGCACGCACTGACACCATATTGAGTGATTTTTAACCGAATTTGCGGTACGGCCCCGTAAAAACTATGTTTTGTACTAAGTACCCCCTGGGGTTTATATTTAAAGCTGAATCCTTGATGTTTAAGATACCCTTGGAGGGGCTTTTTTGTGCAAAAGTGATTTTGCTTCAACCATGATTAGCAAAATCAGGTTGTATGGCATCTCAATTGGTCATTTTCTTATGCAAAATTTGATGGGCAATTTTTTTACAAATTCTAGAGAAATTTGGCATAAAAAAATGCACACATTTTCCAAAAAAAAAATGATGAGTTTTGTATTAATCTGGCGAAACTTGAAATTAATATGATTTGCCGTTTACAACCTTTTTACTTTTAGGACATATAGATGCCCAGGGATAAATGTTGATTTTTGTATGAATTTGACAAAAAAATTCCATAGAAAACTGGTAAATTTGTGGGTAGCACTTCAAATTCACCCACCTACCAAAATTAAACCCGAGTACCCCAGCCCTGGAAAAGACAAACATGATGTTGAAAAGCGATGAATAAATTACCACAGCAATGAAACGCCATTATGGGGTTGAGTGGTTATAAATAGATATAATGCCTTTTTAATTACCATACAAAAGAAAACTTTCTTGATCAGTCAATAATATATATGGTTCCTTGTTTATCTTAGTTCAAGGTTATTACTATAATGAAAAATCCCTATATATGAGAACCAGCTAAAATATATCTTCAACAGACTAATTATTCACAAACATGTGTAATTGTGCATAATGAAAGGATGACACTTGCACACTAATATATTTAAAAGGAGGCTATTTGTTACCTTGTACCTGAATACCCCAAGTATTTTGTGACAAAAACGTATTTAAAATGTGAATCCTACACAATTTGTGAGAAATTATTCAAATTTCTAGATTTCTTAATAATTAGATTTAATAATTAGGTAAAAACTTAGGTGCAGGTTACATTCTTTTAACTGTAGTACACTGAGGGTTGACTTCAGATTCAGGTACAGTTCTCAATTTGTAATAATACAGCAACATTAAACTTAGATACTACAAAATAAAACAAGAGTTTGTTCAAAAAAATTGTGCATAAAATTGAACAGCACTTAAAACTATAAAACCATAAAAATACAGATATAAACAATGATATAGGTATATACATGTTATTAAAATAGATACATTATATTGAGCAATTATTAAAAATTCAAACGATAAAGCCATTAAAGGAGCCCTGTCCGATTGGGTCAGCATTTTTTCAATCTTTCTGAGATTTTGGTTCCAAAATATTCCTCGTATTTGTCTCATTACCCATATGAAATTTTACGGCTGAAACGTGTCATGTTTCGGTGATATAAGTGAAAATGTGTTAAATAATGGTAACCATAAAAAACTGACACAGTAAAGTATAGGCAAGTGGAAAATACAAAATTGCTCATAAAATTAAAACGGTTGTTCTGATTTAACTGAAATGTGAAATTGAAACATCTTAAGTGGTGACCTTTAAGGTGTCTGGTCCATGACAGATCTGCCCGAAAGTTTCTAGTAAAAATCGGCATGAATGATATTTTATCGATGTAGAACCGATTTTTAAAATAAAAATTTGGGGTCACCGGACTCGTTTTTCATGAGTCGGTGTAAAAACAACATTTTTGGAGGGTTTTTTTGGGGAAAATAGTACAGGGTCTATGGGGAATGCGGTAAAAGTGACATTATTTAGTGTTGATTCCAAAAATTCGCACGAAAATTGTTGTCAATTTGTTTCACGAAAGTTGCGCACAAGTATGTTCTTTCAAATAAAACAATAAAAATTGAGGGTCACTGAACTAATTTTCCAGAAAAATATTAAAATATGGCAATTTTTAGCTTCAAAACACTACTCAGAGTATATGCGCATGCGTATTGCGGCACTTATCAACTCGGAAACTAGCGCGTACTGGTACGCGTGGACGGCGCGTGGACCAGACACCTTAATGTATCTTTAAGAACGTAGATATTAAATATTGTGTATGACACATTATATATACAACAGTAAAAGGTAAAAATTTCTTTTAGCAAATATATGTAATACTTGTAAATAAAATTATAAATGAATTGCCATTATATATGTGTACCGCCGCGGCAAAAGGGTCCAGTTGTCGGCTCGAACATGTTGCTCCTTGTAGCATATCT
>JXSR01S005390.1:40293-51817 GCA_000969725.1 Ophiothrix spiculata | reverse complement strand
TTGAATCATCTCATTTCTGTTGTTGCCATCCTTCTTTTTAATCCAAGTCATTTCCCTGATCCTCCTGGTATTTCTTGAATCATCTCATTTCTGTTTTTGCCATCCTTCTTTTTAATCCAAGTCAATTCCCTGATCGGAGGATTTCTTGAATCAACTATTGTCAGAATTCCAGCATATTCCTAGTTAATGATGTTGCTTTATTTTGACTCATTTCAAAGTAAAACATGGACATGTTAAGTTGAAATTAATTCCTAGGGAAACTCTATGATGCTGGTAGAGTTTGATGAATACTGGATCCGAGAAAGTTTGCAAAAGAATTGGGAAAATGAAAGTACTTATTCCCCTCTAGAGAAATGACATTAGGATGGCCTATAAAATCTACATGTGTGTAAAATATGACAAGCTACTTGTAAATTGCCTGAATCCTTATTTAATTATTCAGGTTAAGTATTGTTGAAATCCTTTCTAAAACTAAGAATTGTGCTGTAACTCAATCAAGAAAAATATCTTGAAGCAAAATATTATGAAGCGCTTCCATTACCAAAATATTTACTGTTCTAGATTAATGGTGTTGTAATACTTCTGAATAAATTTGATGATAGAAAGCAATTATGAAACACCCAATCAATTTAAAGGTACTTGACGATTTCTAGTGGAATTTAGCAATGTTGGACAAAATTTGGTATAATTTTCACTCACACAATTTGTAATGAGTGACAAATGCACAAAAAAATGGGTAACATCCCGCTGGTCCGAAAATGAAATAAGGTTTGCCAGTTCGAAAACGTATTTTCTTATACTTGGAGGTTCACTAGTCTGAATTTGAAAAAGGTTCCATCAGATCAAAGAAAGGGTTCACTAGTCTGAATTTAAAATAAGGTTCACTTGTCAACAAAAAAAAATCGGAGTTGCATGGTAATCAACATAATCAATTATTTTTTGGACTAGCGAATTCTATTTCATTTTTTGACTGGCGAACCTTATTTCATTTTCAGACTAGTGAACCTTATTTCAATATCGGACTAGCAAATCTTTTTTCATTTTCGGACTGGCGAACCATACAATTAATTAACTCTTTATTTTCGGACTAGCGGACCTAATTTCATTATCAGACTTGTGAACTCTATTTCATTTTTGACCTGGCGAACCTTCAAACTGGCTAACCTTCGGACTAGCCGGCTGTAATCAAAAACTGAACCATTTCATGATCTTGGGTTACAAAAGCTGATTTATTGGAGTGTAGCTTTGCTTTGTTGTTTTTAACTCTAGCAAGCCACAAGTTATGGTACATATTTCAAAGAAGTTGCTCTATAGAAGATTTCATTTTCATAGGTTTGTTGTTGTCAGTATGTTATTTATCTGAGTAATTGTTGTGGTTAACTGCTACAGCATTGTGATAATGTCAAACATTTCAAGTGCAGAATCTCATTAAACTTCAAACATTTTCTACAAGCTTAAGCAGAGGGTATATATCGATTACATCGTTGTTTTGGTCACAATGGTCTGTTGTCAATAGTTGCAATTTATCAAAATTTGGTCTCGGTGGCCTACTGTGGCAGTAAAGCAAATAAGTCATAATGAACTGCATTAACTCTCAGCGCCACTGGGTTTTTACTTATGATAGCTGTAGATTGCCAGGATTATTCTTTTTGCCAAAATTGATGATGGCGCTAGATACCTCTTCGAATCAGGTGGCTACAGGCTGAATTTTGATTTTTTTGCCTTGGTATTTTTTACAGATATTTTATAGGTTACACTGGAAATAAATTCCGGCCAATTATGCACACTTTTGCGAGCCGATGTGAACGGCTTTCCGGAGTGAAAGAGTTCAGTACTGCAGTTGCATGCTTGAAGTAATCTTGATTCCAACCATTTTGAATGCACCAGTCAACTCAAACAGAATGCACTCTAAAAATCATGATGTCACCACTACATCAAAACAACTAGAACAGTTACTGTGCCCTTATAGATTATCTGTTTCTTGCTAGTTATAAAAATGTATATGATCATTCACAACCAAAGTCTCACAGACACAGTGGTCATTAAGGAAGAGAAATATAACCATGTTCCTTTAAGTTCCTTTAATTATGTTATCAAATTATTGTTGTATCCTAATTGCTATATCTGTAGGTGCATTAGTTTGTTATCAATAGAATAAATCAAATATGTTTTGCTTCCAGTGTAAACCAAGAGAAATTGTGAACGGCCGCATCAAAAGAATGCAAATGGACTTTGATGAAAAATTCAGATAACAATCTTACATAAGAGAGGTTTGAAACGTCTCAAAGTGACACTAATATTTTCATGTTTGTGTTAGAAATTTTAGTATTGTGGATAAATAAGTTAGCAATAATATGTTTTATTTCCGTTTTGTAAAACTGAAATTTGCGATTTAAGCAAATGTGCCAGTGCCGACTAGTGAGTCTTATAATCTGCCATAAATAAATTGCATAGTGCTAGGAGTAAAGCCATTTATATGAAAGTCATTACGTTTTTAAAATCATAGTTGTTGTTAGTAGAGGCCCTTGTGGGAAATGTTCTTCAATTAAGCATGGTTTATGAATATGTTTTATTACAGCGCTTTCTAGGTTTATAGACTTCATCTTATGACAGTGTGTAATGAATTGGATTAATTAATCATTCTGTGGAAGTAATAATGATTGGAAATTTTGTAATTACACATAAATTGTTTCACAAGATAGATATAGCTACCTCATATTAGGATGTTATTAGGTAATTAATCATAAAGTAATTTTAATGGGAAGATTAATATGCCAAAAATCTTTGTGGAATGATGACAAATTTTGAAAGCTGATCGATTTAATGTGTAGCAATTAAGCATGGATTGTGAATAAATCTTGATGTATATGACTATCGAACAGAAGTATTCCATTATTCTTGAGCTTGTAAAATAGTACATTACTTTCAGAGGGATGGTGACTCATATGATAGTATATGACTGCCTGAATGTTCTGAATGTTTATCTATCTCTATAAGCTTCTATATCATAGAATACACCCTAACAGTGTCACGTGTACTTTATACTGCCAGGTATAGTGCACAAGGGGAAGCAGAACATTTATCAAGACTTCTTTTGTTTTTTTCAAGACTTTCGTGCTAAAGGAGGAGCTAGCTAGACAGTTTAGAGGTTGTTTCATAGGATAGGAAGATTACAAGCTGAGTTCACCCTTTTTTTGGGATGTGTGGGTGGGGTTCCGGAACTCAAACTTACTTAGTTAACAGCTATGGTTACAGGATTTACAAGTCCCCTATTGGTATTTATTTGGGAATGTCAACTTGTAATTGATGGGGATATGTTCTGTGATCAGGGCATATACCGTATTCAAGTATTTCCCATCTGACAAACCCTTTAAATTGATAAATACCATCACTTCCAAAAGCTTGAAAAATCACACTTTATAACCAACATATCATCAAAGCAAGTTTTGAAACACTACCCAGGTCAAAATGCCAGCTGATCCAAATCCAGCTGATCCCAGATGAATATCCTGTTGAATCCAGTTAAGCTAGTTGGTTCCGTGACAGAAAATAGAACAATTTTCGACTAGGTTTTTTACTGACCAGTTGAACTCTGGCAAGTCCAGTTACAACCAGTTAAAAACAGTTGAATCCAGTTGAAACTAGTTGGTTCCATCATGGAAAATGGAACAACTTTCAACTGGGATCAACTGGAATTTTGACCTGAGTGATATGAAATAACAAAATGAGTTGAATTTGACGATGAGTTGAATTTGGATTCAGTATCTCAGAAAACACCCTTTACATAACAGTCTTGATTAGCACCCCAAAGCCAGTATTTTTTTTGTAATTTGCTAACCCTGAAAAATAAGAATGCTCTATTTGCTGCCTTAAACATGCACTTACAAACAATTGACCAAATTGTGAATTTGAGACCCTACTCAAAGTACTCATTATACCTACAGATAGTGCCCAAGCTTTTAAGATATATCTATGAATGTTGTCAATCCAACTACTATCCCTTACATTTACGGCTCGTCTGAAAAGATCAGAATGATTTTTAGATCTCACAAATTACAAGTGCCCTTCAAGCCGGGAAATACGCTGTGGCAGCAATTAGTTCATCCCAAGGACAAACTCCTTTGAAATAAACAACAGAACATTGTTTATGGTTTTAAGTGTGGAGACAGTGAATTTGCGGAAACTTACATAGGTGAGACTAAACAACCTATGCACAAGCGGATGTACCAACACAGGAGACCTAGTTCAACAGGACTTAACGATTACGCTATTTACTCGCATCTCAAAGAGTCAAAACACACCTTTGAGGATAAGGACATTGTAATTCTAGACAAAGAGCAAAAGTGGTTTGAGAGAGGAGTCAAAGAAGCCATCTATGTCCGTAGGGAGGAACCTTCACTCAACAGAGGGGAGGGGGGCCTTAGACATAATCTTCGCAACACATACGACCCTGCGATCAAGAAAATTCCTTTACGTCTCTCACGTGACTATTCTGCACCGTCACGGATCGATAAGCTGACAGAAGATCATACGGCCTGATGATGCTCCTTGGATGAGGAGTGATACTGTAGCTATCAAAAACTTAAGTCCAGTTGACCAGATTAATTTCATATTTTGCTATTCCAAGCTTTTAAGCTTAAAATTGCAGCCCTTTTTGCATAGATTTCCAATACTATCTCCTGTCAAATACCATAGTCCCTCTCCCAGGCCTGGTATGTAAAGTATCAGTACCAGTTTTTGTTACAAATGACAAAGATGGATAACATAGAAGCTGTATGCATTGCTTATTTACTGCTTGTTTTCAATAATATTGCATCCATGCAGGGCTAATAATGGAGAGAGGGAAGGGGCAATTATTTTGAATCAGAATGTCTCATGATAATAATCATTACCAGGAAAACCTACTTTTCAAATAGAGAAGTTTTACACTTATTTTTGATTGTTCTGTTTGGACGATTTGTTTGCTTCATATGTCTTCCACAAACCAAGCCTGGGAATAACTGAATGCATTTTCAATACAATTAAGGTTTATCTATTGCACCAAATTGAAGAATCCCCTTCCCCAGGGATTGGTCCATGTTTTAGCAATAAATTTGACAGGTCTTCAATTACCTACATATATTTTTGAAAAATATAGTCCCCACTGGCTACTGTCTGGAATTAAATATGGTATGCTAATATAATTGAACATTATGGTATATTTATTCTAGATCTAGATGGTACAATGTATCATTATTGGTATGATGGTATATTTTGGGAGATTTTCCTCTATCAATCCTCTTTGTAGATACCATTGCAGTGGAGAGCAAGACCAATTTGTACTTTCTATTAAGGTCAAAGTTCAATAACCTGTGATGAACTTTGTTTGGATGTGAAGTTGATAGAACCTCTAATAGATATGTACATTTCAATGTTGATTTGTTGAGTTCAGTACCGGATTTCTAAATGGGCCTGTTGGGCCCGGGCCCAGGGCCCTGAGGTCCAGGGGGCCCTTGACCATAACAAAAAAAAAAGAGAGAGAGAGAGAGAGAGAGAGGGGGGGAAAAAAAGGAAATGGAACAAAAATTCTAAGTAGGATTTTTAAAGGCCCCAGACTCCCAACATGTTGTCAAATACATATTTTGGGAAGTTTTTCATGACGCTTGCAAAGAAGGGGGCAGTAAAAATCGACAGAATTTTTTCAAATCCGAATCAACAACAAAACAATTCATATCAATAGATGTGCTATACAATAACAATACTATTTTTAGGCTTTACCTTTCTGGCTTAATAGGGCCTTCACACTTCATAAATCAAGTTAGGGTCTTGAAAAATATATTTAAAATCATTCAGACCCCACCTTACAGCTTAATTTGTTGACACATTATTAAGTTACTTGACACATTATTTTGTCAAGGGCTCAGGACCTCACCTACTCCTTACTAGCCTATGTGTTTTAGTAATAAGACAGTGGAAAGCATTAGATTCAATGTAGACATCAGAAGGGTCCTTAGCGGGTCCATTTTGACCAGATGCCATCAGTGGCCTTGTCCTTGGGGCACTTTTCCGGGCCAGGGTAGGGGAGGTACTCACTCTGAAACTGGATATGTGGCCTTAAGCTGGTCCCTAAGAGATCAGTTATTTTCCCCTTTTCAACGATAATTATAAATGTTTAAAAAATTGCCCTTCTAGAGTTTTATTTTACGCAAAATGTCCTATCCAAAGCCTCATATTTGGCCAAATTGTAGTTCTCCACTGTGATAGCTAAGAAACATCCCTATAACTTCAAATACGCGACTGAAGTCCCCCTCCCCTTGAATAAATGCTGCGGCACGCCGTAAGAGTTGCATGATTAAAAGTTTGCACAGGGGGGGCCCTGAGTTTTAACCTGGCCCAGGGCCCTGGCAAAGCTAAATCCGGCACTGGTTGAGTTTGTTAATAGAGGTAGTTAGTCCATCATAGTCTAGCCAACCAAAGATGTGGGTAGCTATAGCAAGGGTATATATAACATATGTACAATAGATTCTGTTCTTTCTGGAAAAATCAGAAGCATTAACTAGTGATATTGACCTGTAGCAAATCATAAGCAGTTTGATCAAAAGGATCCTATAATGTAAATGAAAATCATTTTACACTACCGGTTAGTATCATTATTGTTAAAACATTATATTAATAACTGCAATGGACCAGTTACAGCTCTCATGATGAGACCACATAAGCATCAAAATGATCAAGCACAAATGAAGATGAAATCAATTTGATATTTATCCAAACATTACGGTATATGTATAGAAAGCTCTTACACAGTTTTCGATACACAATTTTTGACTATTATGAAACCAGCATGATTTCAAATCCAATATTCACTCAAACATTCAATTACTGGTTTATATCAGTGTAAACAAGTCCATTGGCAATGTACCATATTTCTTAATATCACTACACCTGTACCCTCCAGCACTATCATAGATCATGACTATATCTATACCTCCCAGCACTACTATTGATCAGTCTCCATGTCTAAACAGCGATGAGCCAATTGGGCATATCATGATATTCATATAAACATTGAAATATGAAACCGAGGATAATTCAAGAGAAGTGTAAAACCAATGTGAAGGTCAAGGAAGGATTAGCTAAATTGCAGCCGCGGATCCAGGGTGGGGGGAGGGAAGGGGCGTGCGCCCCCCCGTAAAATTGGCAAAATCCTGCAAAATCAGCCTAATTTGGTTATAATTTTTTGTTATAAAAGCTAAAAAAACACCCTCCGCTCCGTAAAATTCAGATCCTAGATCTGCGACTGAATTGTGTGTAATCAACCCCTTCGGAAAGACAACTAGCTATGTCCTGATCTTAGCGAACGATATCATATATATTGAAATCTAAGACTAGCAATATCATATTCAAGACTGAGGAGAAAATATGTAAACAAATCTACAACAAAATTTTGTTGGATTAGATCAGTTTTGATCGGTCATTGCTTCCTGCAGGATTGGCCTGTAGATTCCTAATTGCACTTGTTGATATCATGTAACTGTTAAAATAAGAAATCTCACGATTTTGTGTTAAGAAATTTTGAAATGTAAAAAAATAATATTTAATTGTAAAGGAAATTTGTTTGCATTATTTCATAAATAGCATCCCTACTGCAATATTTCATTTCTTTTACCAGTCTTTCACATGTACTTTCAACAGAATTTTAGATGTCAGCTAGAATTTCAGGCTGGGAAGCTCAATGTGGCAATAAATTTTGATATTCAAGCTTTACAAAATTCTAGTGCAAGAAAGGCAGTTTCCATAACATGGTGTACATTTCCACACAAATTTATTATCCTAGAACATGTTCTTGCCATGCAATCACAGTGGCCATTTTGAAATGTGCCATAATCAACAACCTATAAAAATATGATGGGGAGAGTGTTAATGGCTTCACTTTGCAGCTAAGTCATGCTACAACATATTATTCCTTGTTTATACATATAAGATGAAATTTTATCCCAATTTATCCAGTTGTGACGTATTTGAACTTAATTTTCTTCATTTTCTACTGTAGGATTTTGTAGGATTGAGCACGGTTAGGGTTAATATCACAACACCTGTACCCCCAACAATATCATGACTATATCTGCAACTCTCAGCACTACTAATGATCAGTTCTTGCACCTAAACAGCAATGGACCAATTGAAGATATCATAGTTATATAAACATTGAAATATAAAACCAATGATGATTCAAGAGAAGTAAACTCCCTAATCAAATGTGGAGATCTGAGAAAGATTATCTAAATTGTGCGTAGATTGACCAGTCGTTGACCCTTTGGTCAGAGGACTGGCCATGTCCTGACCTTGACAAACGATATCATATGTATTGAAACCTGATACTTACAATATCATTTTCAAGAGGAGAAAAAGTAAACAAATCTATATTATTACAAAGGTTTGTTGTATATCACTGTTGCTCAAATTGATTGGTCGGTGAAAAAAGGACCATTAATAGTCTAATGATAGACTTGATGATATCACTTGAAATAAGAAATTTTATCATTTTATGTTTAGCAAGTGCAAAGATTTAAGAAAATTTACATTTAATTTATGGAAGAAAGTAGTTTGCATCATTCCGTAAATAACATCTTACTGCAATATTACATTTCTTTTATCGGTCTTTCATATGTCACGTGTACTTTCAGCAGAATCTTATATGTCAGGTAGAATTTCAAGAAAGCTTTGCACTAGCTAGCTCAATATATGGCAATAAATTTTTATTTCCCATGAGATATTCAAGTGTTACAAAATATGAAGCAAAAAAAGGTAATTTTTCAAATCATGGTGACCATTTGGAACATTTGCTTGCTATAAAATCACACAGTGACCATTTTGAACATAATGCTAGCAAAGCATTTGCAGGATACAATTATTAGATAATCAACAACCTATAACATGATGGGGAGAATTAATGGCATCACCTTCAAGCTAAGTCATGCTATAACATATGCCTTGTTTACATATGTAGGATGAAATTTCATCCCAATTTATCCGGTTTCTTCTTGAATGCACCGGGGAGAGAGCTTTGGTGCTTATATTTCATGTTTTTCATTTCAAGTTTAGATGTTGACACAGCAATCAAAAGGCAGATCCTTAGTGGGATTTTTGTTTTCTGTCTTTTTCTTATTTGTTTGTTTGTTTACCTCGGTTGGTCCGTGACGGACACATGCCATTAGATCCATGATGAACTCATGGTCTCTTCCAAGCTCATACAAAAGTACCAACCTGGATAGCCAGAAATGGCTAATCTATGCATGCTGGCCAATGCATCTTTGAAAAGATGCCGAAAATAGAAAAGATAGCAAGAAAAAGAGAAAGAGAAAGATGGCCACACCCTACACAATTGTACAATTTACTCTCAGCCCTTACTTCGTGAGAAAAGAAATCAATAATTCTAATCTCATGCCCCGATGCAAAGGCTTTATGACATAAAGCTTAGAATTACCTATGCATCTATCAATCTTTTTTTTTTAGACACAAGAAAATCACATTTAAGACGGGCAGAATACTGTCAAAATTGTATTCTTATGCATTAGGTAGAGTACAACATGCAACAACAAATATTTGTGTAGTGTAAAAAGTCTGGAAGAACTCATTTTTAGCACAGTATCTAAGATAATTGACTGCGCTATTGTACTTGGGTATTAGCTTTTCTGTGCCCTAAACCTTATTCGCACCCTGGCCCAATGTTCAGCTAATTAGAGCCACTCTAGAGTTAATAAAGACACTACTTAGGAAGTGTTTTTCCCTGATATATACCATTTCTATGATGCACTAGAACTTTTCTACAATTTTCTTGTGTTGGTGACTGTATAAGAAGGACCCATTTCCTCTCAAACCATGTACATATATAGCCAGCTACCACTGAGTCGGCCAGTATTTATTCCAGCATAGACTAAAGAACTGAATTTCAGATAGAAAAAAGAAATATTTGCACCCTAAAAATTCAGCGAAGTTGGGGGATTGCGTCACACAGGCTACATAATGCCTGGACTGACGCTGCGGGAGTCTGCATCCCGATCCGTGTTCTGGTCACGTGCTACAATTATTTAACTACAATACAATAGACCTTTTCAAAATCCATTCGGAAATCTTCGGAACATCGATCACATGGCCGTTTTGTCAACCAATCACGTACGAGCTCTTTAGCAAGTACTTTTTTGTAACCAAATTTTCCGAAAAATCTCTCGCATTTGCAGTGTACTAAAATTGAAAAATAATTATATTCAGACCTATACATGGTTAGAGGCACTAATTCTGAACAACTTTTGGCAAAGGCCACCATATGATCACTGACAGAAAGAGTGAAATTTCCATTTTCAAATCGTCTGATTAAGCTTACAATTACCAGTCAACTCAGAGTGCATCACACTTAAACTTTTAAAAAGTGACTCTTTAGTGCTAACCCCAATTACAAGTTCGAATATGTACACAACCAGAGAACGAGAACTTTACATTTTGGTTATTATGTTGAAGAGTCACTTAAATGCCGGAAAGTGTAAAATCAGTTTTGGAAACTCTCGGAAAGTCGTGTTTTGAAAAGGTCTATACACATCTTGCATTTTCCCACTAAATTGTGTGAACGCTAGCAATAGTGCTTGACTGACTTGATAGCTGTATTAATTGCAGTCAAATTACCAATCTGCTGCTGAGTACAGATTCCAAGATATCACATTAATTTATTGCTATGAATCTTCGGTGTAATCAGGTGTTGCCATTTATTCTATATTCCCAATTTGACAATAGGTCCTAAATTTTGATTTCTAGCAGGAGATCAAGGCAGTCTAGTCACTTTATAATTAAATTGTCCAAAATCATACCTGAAATTTTGTCAGCAAACATCAAATTGTGATAAATAATATGACAATATTAATACCTTCACCTGCAAGCCAAACCATGATGGAACATCTTCCTTGCTTACAAATGTAGACTCAAATTTCATCCCTATATCTTTTGTTTCTTTTTTATTTTTGCAGCAGGAGTATTCATTTTTCACATGTTAATTTTTTGGCTGAGATAAGGTTGCTATTATTCTAATTATGAAAACAGCAATATCTGCTAGGCATCGTTATTTTCGCATTGGAACAAAATTGAGAAATTCATCTATTTTATCTTTTTCTGAAAGTTTTAAAACAGAGTATGCATGGATTTCATGTACTAATCCATTAAAGCACATACTGTTAGCATTATTTACTTATGAAATTAGGATCAAAACAAAGCCTAATTTTTGTACCAAGTTTGCTTGGACTTCCACCTATTGACAAACAACAAAAGTACTGACTATGAGACAAAAGTGTTGACCCTGTTCAAAATTGTTGTTGAAAATGATAAATAGTGATATTGTATTTGGCAGTTTAAAATGTTGATTTCCGATGAAAGATTCAAGTGTCAACAAAATTGATCAGAAAGGTAATTACCCAACCAAATGCGAGCATTCCCTAGTAAAATTTGAGTACAGTTGAGGTGTACTCAAAATGTACTATAATTGTACTAAAAATGTACT
>JXSR01S005390.1:23860-36088 GCA_000969725.1 Ophiothrix spiculata | reverse complement strand
ATATTCCTAAAGTACAATTATAGTACAGTACTAGAAATGTACTCAACATTCCTAAGGTGCACATTTGGAACAGAATTATAGTACATCGCAGTACATTTCGAGTACAATCAGAATCTAGTACATTTCTAGTACAGTACTAGAAATGTACTTTTTTTATCAAAGTAAGTACATTTCTAGTACACTTTTTTGAACTCAAATTGTACTAGAATTGTACTCAAATCAGTGTTCCAAATTTGCACCTTTGGAATGTGGTTAAAATAGTACATTTAAAGTACAGTACTAGAAATGTACTCAATTTTTTCCAGGGTTGTCACACGTTATCGATCTCCCAGGAAATCTGTTAGTAGGTAACGCACCAGCAATAACAGCATATAACGTGTCATCACAAATTGTGATGATCTACATTTTATACCTAAATCATGTTAGAACATCTTCATCTCCAACCATTTTGTTTCTTTCTTGAATGAGTTAAGACGCTATAATAACCTGACATTTACTGTTTATAGCCCATTGCACCTCATTTCTCTTCAATGATGTAATGTGTTGCCATTATATATTCCAAGCTCAATTTGACTACAAGATTTGAATTTCCATTGGGAGATCTAGATATCTGAAAATGTTTGAGCTGATGATCTGTTTTTTACATTCAAACTGGCCATTATCACCCATTCCATTTTCTTAACAACACCTAAGGTTCCTGGCAAATGTTATACAAAATACATCATCCTGGCAAATGTTATACAAAATACATCATTTAAGATGGCATTGAGTGTACTGATGGTATTACCTTCCAGTTAAATTGTGATGAAATGGCTTTCTTTTCATTGGCTAAAAGTTGCTGTTTGTAGGATGTTGCGTTTATGTTATGTGTACAAAGATTTTAGCACCTTTAAGTGGTGATTTGTACCCCTGCACCATGACTGTATGCCTACATCACATTCTGAACATGACAGCTTAATATGTGGGTTCAACTTTCATCCATTGAAAAAAGAGCTGTTTCATTATGATTAAATAACTCGAAAATGAGATCATTATAGTTTCGATCTGGTGTTTTCATTTCATAACAAAATGAGTCAAAATAGGGGATTGGTTTGCAGTTTTTTGACATAAATGAGTTGAGTTAAACATAGGAGGTTTGTTTTGCAGAATTCCAAAACACTCAAATAACGTAAGTAATTAAAATTAATCTTATAAATTAACAACCTCACTAAATTTCAAAGCAGTTATGAAAAAGAAGAAACAACATACACATCTTATAAAATCCCTTGTTACTTTATTAAGCTTAATCAATTTGAACAGGGAAAACAATCTTGTTTATTCATGTTGCTTTTTGTTATTACAACGGTATCATGACACTGTATCACAGCAAGGATGCTGGTAAATCCATCACACTCATCAGACCAGAGTACAATATAACACCTGATTAATGAGTCTCTATTGCTATAGTGTCTTGTTTGGAGAACAAATATGTTGATTGGTGTCTAGATGTTGGTTGAGCAACAAATAATTTGTAAATGCCATGCTTATTTGTTTGATAGATAACATCATAGGCACAGTATATGGCTATACACATTATTGACAAGGCAATGACATTTCTCTACCTTACTATGGTGAAATACTGGATATTACCATGGTTTATTGTAAGTAAATAGAAAATACATCTTTCCTGTAACTTCTGAAAGTCTTGTCACTGTAAGACCAATAGAAACATTTTGCCTGATATTAGAGGGTGGCAAATAATAATAATAATGATTTTTTTTTTCTTGTTTCAGGGTGTGAATTGTCATAGCAGTCAGCATTTATGCTTGACCAATGAAGATTTGCAGTACCTCCTGGATAGTTGCAGAGAGTCCATTACCAAGGCTAGCTTCAGACAGGTAGATGGAAACACATACTTTCTTCTTGTGGGCATAAATTGG
Source organism: Ophiothrix spiculata (assembly GCA_000969725.1). NCBI lineage: Eukaryota > Metazoa > Echinodermata > Ophiuroidea > Amphilepidida > Ophiotrichidae > Ophiothrix > Ophiothrix spiculata. The sequence continues at coordinate 34,169 of JXSR01S005390.1, read as the reverse complement.
ATATGGATAATAATTGCCCTGAAGATGACACTTACTCAAAAGCATTGGTTTTCATCTAGCAGTGCTCACCCCAAATTTGGCAATGGCGCTTTACCTTATAATTTTCTCATTTATGTGGCACATTGTAAAAATTTATGCAGAACCCTGATAAATTACTTTGATACCAATAAACCCTATCATTTCACTCCATTTAGGAGTTTTGCGGCCTTTTCGAGCACACATCCTTTCGGTAGTTAGATCATAATATGAACCATTGTTGCAGCTTTCCATATCGATGTCAGGCAGGTAACTTTCAATTTGTTCCCGGCCAACACCAAAGTTACCTGCCATTGGCTGTCAGGCGCGTGCTAATGCCCAGCCCTGCATTGAGTAAATTATTGATTTGATTTTGAAAACTGGAGTTGAAAACCCCTTAAAGCAATACTAGAAAGTGTAAAAAATGAAGCGCCCCCTGTCACACATGACGCTTGATTTTTTGGGCTTATTGGTATTGTTTTTGGTAGATATGAATACCCTCCAAACAATTTGGCTCAAAGATGCTTACTTTTCCTGTTATGGCTATTTCTTGAATTAAATTCGGGATCCCGAATTTAATTCCACATGTATTAGTATAGGAAAGTGTGCAAGGGCTTTATCCATTTTCTGGTGCCAAAACATTTTTTTTTCACAAAATACACTTGAAAACGCTTTTAGATAGTCAAATTCCTCTATTTTATGCTGTTTTACTATAAACAACTTTTGATCAAAATCTTATAGTATTGCTTTAAACCAGCGGGGGTAGGACATGACGTCATCAGATTTTGAAACTCCCATTCAAAAAACTTGAATTTTAAATAAAGCTCCAAAATTTCATTTTATGCCCTTACATGGCGTATAAAAATATGCAGATTCCAAATCCGTTGAGGTTGGGACTTCAACCTCGGAAAACTAAAAAGATATTTTGAGTTGTTTGAAAAATAAACGGATTTTTAATTACTGATAGTGTGACGTCATACGAGACATGCGCTCTGTATCGCTGCCATTTCATCGTGAAAATAGGCTCGTTTAAGCCGGGCGTTCAAGTATTATAAAATCCCCGCTACATGTATATAATCGCCGTGGCGAAGTGAGTAGGGCGATAGCCTACGGCCCGGAAGGTCCGTGGATCGATTCATACTTCGGACAGTAATTTTGGGTCTCATTTTTTTTACTTCTTCAACCTCCTTTTCTTATGACTCTTTATCAGTATCTATATCTAAAAAACAAAACAAACATCGATAGGTTTCTTTTTCCCCAAATACCTAAAAAAAAAAAAAAAAAAAATATGATGCCATTCAGCCCCAGCATTCAGCATGCACTGCATGATCGTGCATTAAAAAAGTGATTTATACATTTTTGATAATAATGGCATACACATAGGATCTATAATAGAAAAAGATTCAGCTTGTGATTCCGGGCTTTATATTTAGCAAAATAGCAAAACTTGGTAAATATTTCAAATAAATCTTCTCAGTGATAAAAATGAAACATGTGATCATCACCATCCTCGTACATTTTTATTGAAGGCAGTAATTTATTTCGGTGGTTTCAGTGGTGGTACCGTGCGTCGAAAAAGGGATCGTCCTACCACCACTGCTTTAAACCACAAATTATGGAATGATTGTGTTATTGATATTCTACAATGCGTATGATTGCGCCAATGTATTTGTATTGTCTCTCACACTGTTTTTCCTTACGAATTTGCCAATAACAAATAACAAATTAACCAAAACCCACCAAATAATGTCTTCATGTGATTCACAGAAATTGTTGATTTGTCTACATGTTTATAAGCACATTATATAGACATTAACATTTAGTGTACAATAATCTCCTCATATCATTACCTTTTTGTATGTTTATATGTCGTAGGTTTTGAACACTTTAAATCGCCTTGGGATTTGCACTGCAGTATGTACAATTCTGAAGAAGTGCAAGGACTATGTAGAAGAGCACGATAAGGTGATAAAAGACCTGCAAACAAATATAGAGGTAATCCTTTTGTTGAGAAACAAAATCCTTACTTATGCATGTATTTATTTAGTGTACTTTATCCATTCATTCAATTATTTATAGGTGCTGCAACAAACAACATAATTGTGTCACTATTATTCTTGTTTGTCAAAATACATTGCTGGTGAATTAATTAAAATGTATTTTTCCATAAATTCTTTCATGTTTGAGTTGATACATTCTCTTTTCACAATCTCCCTCAAAGAAATCCAAAGAATATCATAAACTCGATGGTGACCTATATGCACCCAAGAATAAATTAAGAGCAAATGAGCAACTTTGACAATTATGTTTTGAGGTCAAATAACACAACAAATGGTACACATTCACTTCACCCAAATATATTATGAAATGACAATAGAAATTCATTCTATATTCAAAAATATTGAATTCCATTCAATTTGGAAATGAACATGTTTCTCAACACAACCAAATGGCAGCATAGAATGTAAAGGAACTTAATTTATCACCTCGTATAAACTGTAGTGAGCGAATATATAATTTTTATCGCAAAACTCATAATGAGAGAAGAAAGAACAGCAAATGTTCAGGTTCAGGTTCAGGTTTATTTTTTCCATAATCATCAATAACAATATTACAGGAAAATAACAATATGATATAAAGATAGACAATTACAGAGGAAATGGTTGTAAGGCCAGAACATTACCATTCCCTTTGAAAAAACAATTTGAAAAAAAAAAGTTACAAAGAGTAGGATTTCAGGATACCAACAAGACTGATACAACAATCAATGGAATAAATATTAGAATTGAACATCATTTACCATTATATGCTGAAATTAAGAAATAATTCTACTGTCTACGAAAATGTTTAACTGATTTTGCACTTTTCAAATCGGATTAATCCTCACCAAGTGAGTTCTATAGAAGTGGACCAGCAGTTTTGATAGCTTGATCAGCAAATACCTTTTTGTTTCTTGTGTGATTGAAATTGTTACTCTGTCTTGTATGATACCCTGGACAAAATCGAGTACAAAAATAGTACAACTTTCCTAAGGTGCACATTTGGAACATTAAGTACAATTTGAGTACATTTATAGTACACAAATTTGTACTATATTTGTACTAAAACTGTACTATAATTGTGTTCCAAATGTGCACCTTAGGAATGTTGTACTATTTTTGTACTCGATTTTGTCCAGGGTAGTCATGAATATCTTACCTCTTTATAAATGGCAAATCAACTCCTGGCTCACCATGCGAAAGTGGCACAAGTAAACTTTCTGTTGAGCAGATGCGTGACAATTTTACATATGACATCCATGATAGCCTATGTCTTAACTCTGTGGTTCAAGCCACACATTTTATCTTCAATATAAGCCTGCTCAACTCTTTTGTTGCCATATTGTACCACTTCTTGGTCATATTTATTCTCAGGTCAATCCACAACTCAGCAAATACCAGTGGCTACCTCACAACCATCAGCCTGAACATCACCACCACCACAATTTACCATCACATGGGACAATGTTGGCAGAGTAGTCGGACACCAGTTTCAGCAACGAATATAAGATCTGGGTGAATGTCTTTGCTACCATAAACCGCAGATGTTCCTCCACAGAAGAAAACAACCCGGAATGCAAGTTCCATACCTCTTGAGGACATCTTGCCTGGTGTCGTGACATTTACTTCAATACGAAACAGAATGGCCAAGCTAGTGCAAAGAATCCTGTGCAGAGGGTATTTCCCAGAGTTGGGGGGAAAATGCCCAAACAAGTACTCAGATGAGTCTGCAAAGAAAAGTACATTTGTAAGTTAATTGTCAGTGATGAACATGACAAAATTGTTCAAAAATATCATAAACAACTTGACTCATTATGGTGCATGGTGAAAATATATATTTACAGACAAGATACTCTACTCATCGCCATTTTTATTTTAGCAGACAAAATCGGTGATAATGGGTTTTCGGCCGATGATGCATTGCATCTTGTGATAATGGGAGAATATTGAAAAAAAAAGACGCTTTGCGTGCACTGGCCATATCATTTTGGCAACTTAATATTTGTACAGTTTGCCTCTACGTGCAACCAAATTTCACCTCTATGGTTTGATATTGGCGGGAGTCGAGTGGAATACCCCCAATTTGTGATCCAGCGCTGATGAAGCTATTACATGAGCAGGTATACAAAGTCCGGTATCTCAATTGCTGTATCTCCCCTGTAAATCTATGGGTGAAAATCATTTCTCAGAGGTAACTGAAAACCAAACAGTTTTAACAAATTTGACAGGGCATGTTATTTTGACAGTACCGAGACAAATAGTGACCATTAAAGTGACCTAGACGAGCTCTATACTGATTCCCATGTTGTGACTATAAGAAGAATGTCTTCATTTAGACATGGAAGGCGCAGTTAAAAAAATGCACCAGAAATAAAGAATCACAAATTTAAACCAACTATAGTTTATTCACACAATATGTGAAATCAGTTCATCAACATTTATTTAACACTTGTAAAGAGCTCTTTTGCAGGCCTGCTTTTTCACAACAATCTATAATGTATGTCTCAATGTGTTATATTGATCTATGAGGGGGTATCAAAAAGATCACCATGCAGAAGGAAATAAAAGGAGCTATATCGATGAGCTTGTGTCAGGATGGCCACTCATCCTTTTATGTACATTATGGTGCAAAAATGAAATCAATGGCAATTATACTTTCTATATATCAACAATCTGCCTCTGCTAACCATGAACTGCATGAGGAAATCAAAGATAACGTAGCATAATTAAATACCTGCATTTGCATTTGAAGCTTCACAGCCCCAGTTATTCTATGATGACACGCCCACAGTTTACATGTTTGATACCAAAGTATATGTTACAATTTCCTCTTTCCATTGAATCCTAAATATATATGGAAATTGGTAAAAAATGATGTCATAAAGACGTGATGAAGCATGGTCGACCTGAAAATATTAATTTTAGCAACATACAATATGAATTTTATTGCCTAAAAGAGGACCTCTATAAAATCGGTCTGAGGACAGTAGGTTTTAAATGAGAGAAATATGTTACTTTGCACAGTACAGTGGCTATGTAGAGATGACATCAAAAGTCGCATAATAAAAATAAGTTCCTTGCTGTGTTTCTTCGTGGTGATCTATAAAAACGTTTTGATGTCCCTCTTATATATGGTAACATTTGTCTTTCTGAAAAGCGCAATCAGTTTTTTATTGCATTATTCAGTAAATAAAATACATCCCATCAAAATTTGACACAGTTCAGTCCATGTCATGTGACATACAATCTGTGAGTTTTTTTGAAATTCCTATTTAATACTTTACAAACACTAGTTCCCACACAATGCAAATTCAGTGTAAATAATCAAAATTAAAGACATTTATTGACACTCTACAATAACAATATATCTATTTATTCACATGCTTTATTACAGGTTAGCTTTGGAATAAAGAATGAAAACCCAGCAATGTTGGCATAACCAGCATTTTGAAGTAGCTCAGCCAAAATGTGCTCAAGGAAGTGTTGCAGGATGAGTATACCCAGTGATGGCCTGTGGTGATCAGCTGTCGGTCGAGAGGATGATATCCTCTCACTTCATGATGTCCCCAAGCCGATCACCACAGTTCCATCGAGTGCGAGGGTTAGAACCCGTGCCACAGGAGTGGCACATGAGGAATATTCTTATCCAGGTAAAGGTTGCCAATTCATTATTGGACTATCTAAGTATACACCCAATGGACCATATGTGATGGCTCACCCCAAAAGGCCCAAAGTTTTGCAGACCATTTTTGATTGTATCATTTCATCTGTTACAGCATTTGCTAAGTTAAAAAAATGACACCTTATTTGTTGAAATTGATTAAGGCAATCAAATTGTACAACAGAAAATCTGCTGGAAACTTTTCTATATTTGTTGCTGTCTATTTTCATCAGTTTCTTGAAAAGTGCTCTATTGCAAAGTCCCCTTTTCGGGGTGAGCCATCAGATATTGTAAAATAATGTTTACTGAAATGTTGGATAGAGATAAAATGTATAGTTAACATTTGATTTGAACAATATGCTTGGTATATATTTTACCAATTTCTTTAGTACAGAATTAATGAAGTTTGAAACTTACAAACATGATCTATATTAAACTGACCACAAAACATATGCACTATGTGACATATGAAGTATTTGCATTCTCTAGTAGGTACCTTGATTTCAGGGCTTCATCAATTTACATGATGTGATTTAATGTTACCATGTGATGCCTATGTACTGTTTTGAATATGTGAAAATAGGTGTATTGTGCAGCAAGGAGAACACACTACTTACAATGATAATTCACAGCATAAAACCACAAAAAACGCCTTTTGCTTCTTAGCCTTTGTCATTGGTCATCTTCATCTTGTACCTACCAAAATCCCAGTAACAGAAAGAGGGACAAATCAGATTAAATATGAAATTAAAGATGGCAATTCAAATTTCCTATTATTAAGCCTGGGACAATAAATACTAAAGGCATAAGAAGCTAGTCATTAGTCTTTTGTTAACCAGTCGCCCAGAGCGAGCAATGTCCTGTACGGTATTATCTAGTCATCAAGAATTAATCGATATTCAATCGCATTTAGTTGTCAACCTTGTGAGGCGCGCTTGTTAAATTCTTGGCAATAACATGTGTATGTGAATCCTCAAAAGATGTGAACGGAGTTCAGCATAATAGTTCATAGTCATTTATGAAACAAAGAATACCTCTATACAAACCCATTTTTGTGCCCGTATTTCCACCTTTATGGTGTGAAAGGTGAACATTAAAATGTACTCAGTGCATTCTTGAATAGGAAATGCATGCACCGAATATCTCAATTTACATTCTTGATTTACTCATTTACAATAAAATGGAACACAGTAAGGACTATTTTTGGTATAGATATAATATTTCTGTAAACTTTGATAAAAACGTGATAGAATTTTGACCAATCGGCTCATATTTTACAAAAATTAATGTTCTTATGACTTAGTAAGATTTTTGAATTTTTGAACAGAACATGCAGCTTGCAATTGTGAAGTGGTTTTGGTTAAATGATGATTTGGAGCACAAAAATCGCCCAAAAATACACAAACTCGGGAAATTCTTTTATTGATAGCTGCCATATCGCTCATTCCGAAAAATCGGGTGCCAATAGCATGTTTTACGTTCTTTTGTCCACAAAAACCTTCCAGTGCCTTTATATCCTCCAATACTGCAATTTTTGGGTAGGGCTTGTCAAAATCTACTTGGTCATATATGGTTTGTCATACTTTTAATGCCATTATGACTCTGATTTATGCCTTCAAAGTAGCGAAAAACGTGAAAAATAGCTAAAAATGAGTTTCCATCGCTAAAGTGTTACTGTTGGACATGCTCATTTTCTTTTAGTATATAATACTTTTTCAAGCCTATTATAATTTTTAAACAGATAAACGATCAGCATTTTGTATCTGAACAATGATTTCCAAATTTGATGACATCTTTCCATAATTCAAAAACGAAATTCATTTTCCACCAACATCGTGTGAGCTACGTTACTTAAGTTTGGCATACCATTATTTGATGGGGAAAAACAGCAATTCCAACAAAATGTAAGTATGCTGACAGCAAACATTCCAGTGAATTTGAAAATCATAATAGAAAATGTCAAATTTATTAATGTTTGACGAAAGAAAGTGTTGAACATGAAAATTTGAACCGACCATGTTAAGAAATGTGAGCTACGTAACCATATATCTCAGTAGCCATAGGCATTGCAGTAATTCCATTTTAGTAGGTGATAGAGATATACACTGCTACTTCCTTTATAGTAGAATTTACTAAGTCAATGGTATAATGTATGTTTTGTGCATTAAAACGTGCAAAAACAGTGAGCTACGTTACCGTGAGCTACGTTACTACTGACCTCTACAGAACTTATAACTACCGTTTCATGACTTTTCTATGCACTAACAGTGCATATGAAGGATACACTTGCCTACAAATGCAAAAAATTGGCGAGTATCAATACTTAAAAATTGAGCAGGTAACGTAGCTCACCCATTGCCCACCATGTAAAAATTGGTAAGTCTTTGTAACAGAAAAAATATAGAAGTGGTGTTGACAAATCACTTGGATTCAATGTCCATGGCTAGTTTACAAATAAAAAACACTTAAAAGAAAAATATTTGAGCAACTTTATTTTTTCATTTTTTTCAACTGCATTGGCACCCGATTTTTCGGAATGAGCGATATGTTGCTCACGGTGAAGTCATACAGACATATGATATGGGTATATATCACGCACAGATTCGTTGTATCGCTGCCTTGTTCGATAATTACCAGGAGCGATCAACAATCAATATAGTACACCTGCTAAGCATAAGTATTGTGCAATTTTTGATAAAAGCATGAAAGTTTGCATACAGCTAGTACATACCCTAAGGATCATTTTTAGAACCAGAACCAAAAATAATTTGACCTCTGGTGACCTTTAAAGGTCATTGACCTTTTTAGCTAAAAATACCATATTTTGGTACTTTTTCTAAGCAATTACTTGCACAGAGTTACTTGTAAGACATGTTTTGTTCAAAGTTGTTAAGTGAAAATGGTATCAGGTACTGTATGAATTATATTTAACTCAAAAATAGTGCATATGCATGTTTCATATTCAAAATGGCCGCCAAAATGGCACCAAAATGGCTGTCAAAAAGATTATTTCAGTTAATTGACAAAAACAGCTTCGAAAATGTCGACTATCATAAATGTTCAACAGAAAATATCATTAAAGGTTACAAAACATTACATTTTCCTCTAGTTATGTCTTTTATATGTTTCAAATTCAAAATAGCGCCCATGATGAAATTCAAAATGGCTGCCAAAATATGTTATTATGCATAATTAAATAAATCGAATTAAAACCAGCATTAAAAACACATGTTTGATGCAATCCATGGAAAATGGTTCTTCTTGGAAACATTCCTCAAAAATTTGAGTAGTTAATATGCTTCAAATCAATAAAAGTGACAGTACAGAGATCCAAAATGGCCGCCAAAATACGTTTCAATAAATTCAAATCAAATAAGTTGACTTTCAATCAGCATTAAAAGCAATAATGCTCACAACAATTTATGTAAAATGCCTTTGAGGGTCACAATTGAAACAAGTCTCCACAAATTAGGTACTTGCTTCAATTTCAAAATGGCACCCATACAGATGTCCAAAATGGCTACCAAAACATGTTTGTATGTCAAATAAATTTACTTTAAATCAGCATCACTATGCCATCATAATTACAGAAATCTGGAAAATCGACATGTGAGGCCAAAAATATCAAAATTTTCTAAAAAATGTTAGGTGTATCCAATCTTCACATGTTTTTTTTAAACTAAATAATGTATAAAATGGTCAGAAATTACATTTTTAAAACCTCAGAGCCACGCCCATCCACCCAGATCTCAGAACTTTGAACAGAGCCAGTGCTCGGTATTGTTTGAAGTTACTTGCAGAGATGAGAATTTTCTCAAATAGGCTTAAGGTCATGTTTTTTCACTCACTTCATCCATACCTAACACCTTCCTGGTAATGGTTGATTAGAGTTGATAAATACTTTTATTATGCAATTATTTTTTATTAATTTTTTTACTATTACATTATCTTCAAAAACATACCAAAATTATGACATTTCATATTATTATTGAAAAGTTATGACAAAATTTGATGCACAATGTACATGTCTCATCCACACCAACCACATTTATACCTGTTTTCATCTCTGGCTAAATTAGCTTATTGACTTTAACTTGTTATTAGCATTAATGATCAACTTTATTTGGGTTGTTTTTGATCAACAATAACTAGCCTTTAAAATCATATCAAATTTATGACACTTCAATGGATTTTTAAGGAGATATGACAAAAACTGATGCATAAATCACTCTCAATGTAACAAATCCACCTTTTATGAGTGCCCACATTAAAAAGCATGCCCTTAAAAAAACTCATAATTTTACTTGCACTCAATGATACACTGGTAAAATTTTACTAGCACAGAACACATTATTGTGCAAGTAAAAACCCTTAAAATCAAGCAACGGAATGGACACTGTAATCCCCGTGAAGGGTGTAGGGCCGAATTTATTTCGCTTAAATAGGGCAAGAATGAACTTATGACGCAAAGTGATTCATTTTAATAGTGAGCACTGCATCTAGGAGTCTTCTAGGAAATATATTAAGCATCAGAAAAAAAAAATCCCCCCCCCCCCCGTAGAACAAGGGTTAAAACAGAAACATTCTTCACCAA
>JXSR01S005390.1:0-23435 GCA_000969725.1 Ophiothrix spiculata | reverse complement strand
CTTGACTTTAAACATTTCAAGGAACTACAAAATAATTAGGAAGGAATGTTTTTTATTGTAACCCGCAAAGCCATTTTGCATTGATTATTTTAAACATTTAGTGATTTTGATGCTGTTTTAAATGTCATTTCAACTATTGTTTTTTTCATAGAAACAAAATTTTGAAGTCAACTACTATACTAAACTATTGGTTCTGATCCTCAAAAGTTTTTTATTTTCAATAATAATATTTCCCCACTGATTATTTTGAACATTTAATGTTTTTAATGCTGATTAAAGTAAACTAATATTTTATTTTTATGCATGAAGTATCTTGGCGGTCATTTTGGAACTCTCTATGGGCGCCATTATGAATTTCAATCATGTTGACCACCTAAATTGGGGAGAATTTTCCATTGTATCCCGCGAAACTATTTTCCATTGATTACTTTAAATATTTAGTGCTTTTATTGCTGATTTTAAGTCAAATTTTTATTCTTTGTGTGGGGGTGTGTGTGTTTGGGAGGTGTTTGTGTGCATGCAATAGTAATTTAGCAAATTTTGGTTATCTGTAGTGCCGCAATCTTGCAATTTTGAAACATGTTAACCAACTTATTTGCAGAGGAATATTCCAAATGTGATTTGAAAAGAGATTTTTCATTGATTACTTTGAACATGTCTTGATGCTGATTTAAAGGACTCAGAGATGCCAGTGGATGGTTTCAAAATTTCCTGAAATGACACAAGATTGTTTGATTTACTTAACTTTTGATTAGCACCAGAATCGCTTTATACAGATAAAATTTCCTGAAATTTAATCAATGGATACAAAATTTCCTGATTTCAGGAAATTTCCTGAAGACTGACATCTCTGAAGGTGATTTATTTGCCTTTTATGCATATTTTGGTGGCCAGTTTGGATCTCTGTACGAGTGCTATTATGAATTTGAAGCATGTTAACTACCAAAATTGTGAAGGAGTGTTTCTTTTGTGACCCTCAAAGATATTTTTCCATTGACAATGTTTTTGTTTATGCTGAACAAAGAAAATCTATGTTTGATTTTTATGCATAAAGACATATTTTTGCAGCCATTTTTGAACTATTTACGGGTGCCTTTATGAATTTTAAACATGTTAACCCCTCAAATTGTGGAGGATTGTTTCCATTGTGACCTTCAATGCATTTTTCCATTGATTATTTTGAATATGCAATGTTTTTGATGCTGATTTAGGTAAATTTTTATTTGATTTTTATGCATAAAACGTATTTTGGGGGCCATTTTGGAACTTTGTACAGGCACCATGGAAAGATATGAAACAAGTTAAACACCTAAACTAGAAAAGAATGCTTCCATTGTATCTCTGAAAGCCATTTTTCATTAATAATTTCAAACATTTAGTGTTTTAAATGCTGATTTAATGTAAATTTATTTGATTTTTTGTACATAAAACATGTTTTGGCAGCCATTTGGGACATCTGTATGTGCCATTTTGAATTTGAAGCATGTTAAGAACCTAATTTGGGAGACGCATTTCAATAATTGTGATCCTCAAAGGCATGTTTCATAATTGGTGTGAGCATTATTGCTTTTAATGCTTATTAAAAGTCGACTTATTTGATTTTTATGCATTGAGATATATTTTGGCGGTCATTTTGGATCTCTGTACGGACACTTTTATTGATTTGAAACATGTTAACCACTCAAATTATGGAGGAATGTTTCCAAGAAGACCCTCAAAACCATTTCCATGGATTACATCAAACATGTGTTTTTAATGCTGGTTTTAATTCGATTTATTTAATTTTTATGTATAATTACATATTTTGGCGGCCATTTTGAATATGAAACATGAATATCCACTTATTTTGAGTTAAATATAATTCATACAGTGCCTGATGCCATTTTCACTTATCAACTTTGAACAAAATATGTTTTACAAGTAAGTCTATTCAAGTAATTGCATTGAAAAAGTACCAAAATATGGTATTTTTAGCTAAAAAGGTCAATGACCTTTAAAGGTCACCAGAGGTCAAATTATTTTTGGGTCTGGTTCTAAAAATGATCCTTGGGGTATGTACTAGCTGTATGCAAAGTTTCATGCTTTTATCAAAAAGTGCACAATAGGTCCTGCATGGGGGTCTTAACAGGTGTACTAATAGTAACAATGCCGTAGTAGATTTGCTTTGCTGCATATTTGATAATTGGCCTCTGCTTCTTAGGCCAAAAAAAGAAACAAGTTTGTTTCTGGTAACTCACACGCGTTTCTGGTAAGTTACATATTTCCCGCATTATTTTTTTTTTATTTCGTATAAAAAATAATCTTATTGTTGATAAATAAAACAATTATGTGAAATAGCCTTACTGGAGACTTGCGTAAAAACAAACAAAGATGCAACAAAACAAGTCGCATGTTGTATTATTGAACATGAAAGAGAAACCAAGGGCGGCTAAAGATAAACAAAACTTTTATGGTTAATAATGATATTAATAAATAATAATAGAAACCAAGAGCATTGTTTTAATGTGTTCTTTTGGTAAAAAAAAAAAGAAAAAAAGAAAATCTGCATATCGCATTGCATTTTCGAAAAGTAAAAAATAAAAAATAAAAAGCCGCGTACCGCATTGTACTCTTCAAGCATGTTACCAGAAACAAACTTGTTTTTTTATTTGGCCTTATCCCTTCAGTAATTATTGTCCCAGATTAAGCAAAAAGAGGGGCACATTGTAAAATCATGTTTTTTGTTGTTGCATTTAGTCAACATAGCAATGACCCTAAAATTAGGGACAGTTGGCAATTATGTCGTCTGCAAGCATAAGTCCTTAATATATTCGCATTATGAATGGGGTTTTTTATTTGTTTTTATTTTGGCCCAAATATATGCTCCAAGAGCATAAAGATGTATTGAACACATATTGGGGTTTGCAATCTTCCAGTCTTGGTAAACATTTTATGTTCGCATAAATGTGTATTGAATAGAGATCAACCTAAAAACATTGATTTCCATCAATATATATATATATTTTTTCATTAGAGTTTATCCCTACAATGATGGTCTGTAAGTTTAAAGTGGGAGAAATATGTTACTTTGCACAGTGACTATGTAAAAATTCCTTATTATGCCTCATAATAAAATTATGTTCCTGGTTCTATTTCTTCTAAAAGAAGACTTTCTAAGTCTAAAAATTTTTGATACCCCCTCATATATCATCATTTTAAAACTAAAATAGATTTAATCTAACTTTTGCTCATGTAGAACAAAAATTAGTAAAACTTTCGTTTTGTAAAAGCTTCTGTACTTTCAAATCAATACTAAGTACGTGACTGAAACACAAAATGTAGTTTTTGAAAGTATTTCAAATATTCACAGGATATTAACACTGCAAATCTTGCAATCACTCATCAAGATTTCACCACATGTTAGAAAGGAAGAGTCATCACAATATGTACGCAAACCATTTTCTGGTTTTACTGCCCCCTCCTGAATGTTACTCTGTATAATTTTTTTTTTTGGGTGAAAAATGAAATTGAGATCATTATGAGTCGTCTGTGCACTTGTGAGACTTTTTGTCAGTTTTCAAAAGCTACGTCAAAAATTGTGGGTGTTCCTTTTGGGCCTCATATGTAAGTTGCCCCCTCCTAACAACAAACCTTGGCGCTGTGCCTGCTCTGATATAAAATCAGACAGATATTCAATAATTGAATGAGCAACAAAAATGTTAGATAAATACTTAAGCTGCAAGTCACAGGCGCAATCCATAGCATATATGCCACTTCAAATTCACTCTCAAGTGTGTAAATCCATTTCACTCGTAGCGTGAAGGAAGAAAATGCCGAAACTTAAAACAATCACACTCTCCTTGAATCGGAAGGAGGTTATATATGCAATTATCGTAGTCTGTAACTTAATACATCGCCGAATGTTGTTTATTGATTGCATGATGTCGATGCAATCATTGTTTTTCTTCAAGAGTTGGATCAGTGTTTGCACAAATATTGAGAAGTTTTGTATCTTAACAATTTTTGAAAAAAATCAAACATATTTCTATTAATCAAAGTTTCATAGGGAATGCTCAGTTGAAAGAACTTGAGTAATTGATTGAAAACTTTTGATAGAAAATAAAAATTAACTTCTTTGAAAAAGAAAGAATAACAACATAAACTTTTCCAAATATGTTCATTAGACAGAGGCTTAGCTTGTGGATGTGGTGCTGGGGACAAAAGTTTTGCCCCCAGCACATAGTGCATAAAATCACAGGGGACTTGAGCCCCTGGAAGATCTTGTGTTTTAGCACTTTTAAGTGCGTTTGCAGAGCTCCTATTTATCATATTGTCAGTTTTTTAACATAAATTCAGCACCCCCCTAAGGTGGAGCCAGGAGAACATGCCCCATAGCTACATCTTTGTTTTAATAGATTCTGCAATCACAGCATTAAGATTTAAACTCAAAGACTTTGTGAAAGAGGTCAAAGCAACAAAAGCCAAAAGCACCTGCTACATGAAGCCTCTTTCCAACTTTTAAGACAAAATAATTTGAAAACAGATACATTTTTAACAACAATATTGTGCACATCCACAAAATTATAACTTTATGCATACACTATTATAAATTATCAAAGCATGATGATGCTCAGGAATTTGAATTTTGCATATTTTTACAACTGGCAATTAGTGGAGAAGTGCTTAAAGTGCTTTACAGTAACTGACAGACAGAGAACATAAACCCTACTTATAGCTACAGTGCATAGAAATTAGAGAATGCTTGTTATTATGAAACTCTTTTCCTAACGATTCATGGTGCAGTATAATGTAAAGTAATTAAAGCTGCTACTTTGTAGCTAATTCTAGCTTCGAGCTAAAGCTATTCAAAAGTATGATACACTATTAAGATTTGTGAAATCTAAATTGTATGGATGCTAGAGACTATGCAAAACATGATAATGAATTCTAATGGTGTGTTAGCGTTAAAACCTATTTTGTATATATTGTAGTAATAAGATTTTTGAAGATTTGTGGTAAACAATTTCTGCAGGGAAGTCGTGGCCACGGGTCATATGAATTTATATATCAGTGCAGTTTATAAAGATTCTTTATTTTCTGTTTTATCTTATATTTATATAGCTTTTATCAATTCAAAATAGGGGTGTTCTTAATATGCTTAATTGATTAATTGGAATAGGTTAAATGTTAAATGTATTATTGTGAACATACAGGGTTCTAGAAAACCACCATATCAGCATAATTGGTTTTATTGATATTCTCCAAGTTTGCAGAGTCAGTCAAGTTCAGGTTCCTCTGTAGTAGTAAACTAATCAGGTCTTTCTGTGTCAGGAAACATGAGAAAATCTTATTATGTACCAGCTTAGGAAGCGTCCTTATTTGATATTGAGCTTTAGCACTCCAGTAAATGCTTGCTTACTTGTTTGAGTTGGGTCATGTTCCCCTGTCCATCATAGGTGTCATCACCTCTGATACCTCCAGTCCTGTATCTGGTCTGAATTGGTTTGAGAGATAGGACCGTAACGAAGACCGTAAGATCTACAGTATCTATAATCATGGGTGACATGAAGGTCTGGTGATTAGGTTGGTCTGTGAAACTTTGGGGTAGTCATCAAGGTCATTCAAGGTCAAAAGTTCATTAGAGGTCATATATCAAACATGTTCAAAAAGTTCACCTGAGGTCATCCATGGTAATTTTGTGGTCAAGGGCAAAATGCATGAACCCTTAACCTCACCTGGACCAAACTTGACCTATGAATATCCCTTGACCCCAAGATGTGACCTAGTGGAAGGTCAACAGATCATGTGAGGTCAAATCTCAAATGTTCAAGAAGTTGATCTTAGGTCATCCAAGGTCATTTCAAGGCTGCAGTCATAATTCATGAACCCTTGATCCCAACTGGACCCAATAGCCTTTGCCAAATTGTGACCTGGTGGAGTCAGGTCATGGTCCAAAGGTCATGTGTGGTCAAATCCCAAAAATGTTTTAAAAGTTGACTTGAGATCAACAGATGCCATTTCAAGGTCACGCCCATAACTCCTTGTAATATGATCTGCATGATCCAAAGTTTCACCAGAACATGAAAGTATTTGGATAAAACCTTTTACTGTTGAAATCCTTTACGTACCCCTACCACAGGAACCAATATATATATTTTTTTATATAGTTTTCAAATTTTGATTAAACAGTTTAATTTTGAGGCTCCAACCTTCCTTAGATCTATCTAAACAGTATCTAAAACCAGATTTAGTGTTTATGTATCAATCGCCATACAATTAAGTTGTTTAAAAAAAACCTAAAATCAGAACACTTGTGTACTTTTTGTTTTTCAGCTTTACCCATCTAAGGACAGTTTCAAATATGGGATCTTCAGTGTTTCGTAGCATCGCAGTACCACCTCAACGACATCACTCCTTACAATCATGTGGGGGCGCATGTTACCTCACCAACCGCAACACATATCTGATCGCCAATGTATGTATCATATTAATGTAGAAAAGTATTATTACAGCAGAGAGCTTGAGGGACATCAGAAGTGCATCGCAAATGCATTGAGAAAGCATTGGGAGCATAGTGGCATGTCACTCTTGATCCTTTTTTGAATTTTTTTTTCAAAATTTGAAAGTTGGTGTTCGTATTGGATTATTTAATACTCTACAGGGTGTCCCAATAAAAATGCATCACTTTTGTTTTTGATCATATCTCAGAAACCAATGGACAAAAACTAAAAATCTTTTCATGATAATAATCAGTATAGTTTAGTCTTCTATTGGTGAAATTTTGAGCAAAATCCGTTGAGCCATTCTTGAGAAAACTATAATTTTGTAAGAAGACTCAATTTTACCCCATTCCAATGGGGTTTACCACAGTAATGCATATTTGCAACTATCATCGATCTGACATGACCATGTCATCACAGTAGTAGGCCTACTCTAAATGGAAAACTCATTTCATTCATGGATAAATACCTTTTCAGGTAAGCAACTACGAAACAACATCGACAACAATAGCAACAACAACAGAAAATTTAGAATTTGAATAAACCTGATTAAAACTTGAAAGCTTGTCTGATCACACTCAACTCCCTTCATTGTCCGGGATTTAGAACGTCACTTTGGACCAGGAACATGATGATAAGAACTCAAAGGCACCTGGAAACGGATTGTGGAAATGCGGAAGGCAGAGTTGCTTGAAATTAACTTAAAATTGTACGAAATTATTCAACGCGAGCTATCAGACTCTTTTCACGAGGAAGTGAATAACTGCTTTGTTATTTTGATTTGAATATGTTGACACTGCTCTTGTAAAGGGAGAGACAGATAAAGATTTTCTTTTCTATGTAAAAAAAGTTTAAAACTTAGAAGATATAAAAGTTTCTGTAATAGACTTTCCATTAAAGGAAATGTCTGCCTTGGTTTTCTTGAGAAACCATGAACTTGTTTTTTTCTTTTTATTTAACGCTGCAAAACAGCAAAACCAACCCATTGAATTACGGTGCCACTTTCAGTGCTGATAAATATATCAAAATCATGTTTCAGTTCTATTCCATATTTTGTCATCTTTTTTAAGTGTCTGCATTGCAAGTTTAAATTAAATTGATCAATAGTAACCAAAGATGTGCTTTATTAACATGATAAACATGAGTACTTTAACAAGTACAAGTAAACATGAGTATTTTAACTTTAAACATTACTGTTACTGTTGTAAACCCCATTGGAATTGAGTAAAATTGAGTCTTCTTACAAAATTATAGTTTTCTCAAGAATGGCTCGACGGATTTTACTCAAAACTTCACCGATGAACTACTAAACTATACTTATTATTATTATGAAAAAAGTTTTAATTTTTGTCAATTGGTTTCTGAGATATGATCAAAAACAAAAGTGATGCATTTTTATTGGGACACCCTGTATTAACATAACTTTGAGAACTATGTAACATTTGCGTCTGCTCACCTTGAACCAGCCATAAATGCAGCAAACATCATTTTAAGTTATAGGTAAAATGACATGCAAAGGTCGTAGAGTACTGAAATATTTGCAGATTCACAATTTCCATGTTGTTTCAAACCACCTGCAAAGTTTCATGTCTGATAATGATTGGATATCTAAATGTTCTAAGGACCATCAATTCCATCTGTTCGCGCCGGATGTGTGCGTATACCTGCATCGTGCCGTAATTTTGAACGCGCGGCTCCACTGCATTTCCGCTGAACGCACTGTCATCAATCGTCTCATAATGGATGGTCAAAATTCCTTATTAGGAAGTAAAATCGCACTGAGTGACTAAGAATGGTGTATATATATTATTATTATTTGTGACATGAAATCTTTAAAGAATCTTAAATAAATAAGTGTTCTCTAAGGCCTGTTTTCACAAAAATTAATCCAGGAATAACTTAATACCTTGATTAGTCATTCATGGAATAGAAATCCTGGGCCCATATTCATGAAACACCACTTACTCAAGTTGGCTGCTAATATAACCCTGACTGCTAACCTATTGTATACCTGTCAAAATTTGACAGTAGACAAAGAGTTAGCAGCCAACTAGAGTTAGTCGTGTGAATGTGCACTGGACGCAGTTTGATATCGATTCTACGGCCTAGTAATTTCACTTCAATTCAATCACCTGCTAAAAAGTTGTATGTACACATGTTTCTAACTGCCTTAAGTTATGCAAGAGAATCGGTCGTCTACTCATTTGTGCAAGATTTCGCCAAGAAATAGGGAAGTAATATGCAGTATATCTGCAATAAACATACTGTGTGTTTAGGTTGTTGGGCAGATAGCGGTATTGCATGATTTTATTCACAGTATTATTGGGACAATTTCTTTAAGGATCCCTGGTCACATATTTTACGGCGTCATACCAAGTAGACATTCAGTAGTGTCCATACGGAGACCAGGCAGTGTAGATGAATTTAACTCGGAGTTAAAACCTTGTTGCTTGTTATTAATGTCTTGAGTTATGGTCACATAACAATTGTTGGCCAACCAGGCAACGGGACCTTTCACCGATGTTATACCAATGTTTTTGTGTAGTGACTTCCTTACATTTTCCAGACACTGGTTGGATACTGGTGGATTATGTGACCATAGCATTAATCTGATATGCAGGACCATTTGTGATGACTCACCCCGAAAAGGGGGACTTTGCGACAGAAAACTTTTCGAGAAACTGATGAAAATAGGCAGCAAAAAAGAATTTCAAGCAGATTTTCTGTTGTAAAATATGATTGCCTTGATCAATTTTAACAAGTAAGGTGTCATTTTAAAGCTTAAAAAATGCTGTATCAGATGAAATGATAAAATCAAAATTGATATCATCTTCAAAGTCCCCCTTTTGGGGTGAGCCATCACATTTTATTCAAACATCACATCCTTGAGCTTTAATGTGCTTTTTTATTCTGATAGGTAAAATGAACCTTGTCCCTCGAGCATCTGGCAAAAATCACAAATTGTAACAAGCATTGGTCCAAATCAGGAAGAACCACTTTCAAAGAATTCATATCATTTTGTTTTGTTTTTGACAGTTGTAAAAATTGATCATAAGAAAACTTCTTACTTATCCATGACTTGACCGATTTGAGCAAAAATAAACATTTCTCAAAAATATAGCTCTTGGGCTTATTATGCTAGGAATTGATGAAACTCATATTTTATGAAACATCTTTTCCATAAAAGTGTTCTTTGTCACTGTTACTGTCTTAAAGTTAGGACAAACACAAAATTTCAAGAATTATGAAATTCTGACATTAATAAACATAATTTGCAAAAATAAAGAATAAATTAATTTGTTAAAAAAAGACAAGAAAAAAATACACACAAATGTTTTGTAATTCCTGATATACAAACACTGTTTTATTTTGTTTCTATGTACAAATAATACAAGATAATGCAATAGTTTTTCTACAAGTTATTTTGTTTCCACAATACACGCAAGATAAATTTAATAGCATACAATAATTTCAACATTATTTTGTTTCAGTTATACATGCAATGATACAAAATACATCCACTCAATCAGTTTTCATTGGTTTGTGGGAAATTTTCTATTCTCCCATTTCAAATGATGATAAAAAATATACCATATTGTCTCCGATAAGTTCTGGTGGGCATTGCATTTTCCAAAAAGTAGAAGGATACCAAAAATGCAACCTTAACCTTGTTATGTAACCTTAAACTACAGAAAATTACTGTAACATGATGTGGTAAGCCACATGTAATTACAATTTTTGGCTTCATTACCAAGATTGAGACCACATTTATAAATTACTGACAACATTTTCCTAATACTCGCAATTTAACAGTGTGAGAAAAGATTACAGGGGAGGGTGAGAAGAGGGTGTCTATGCACGTATTTAGCGCATCAGGCAAAATGAAGTCAAGAATGAACTGAATTTTGCAAAGTCAATTTGCATATAGGTTACTTAGCACACCAACGTGAATACTACAATCACACATCTGACCAATATTGAGGGCTCTCTTGTCAGAAAAATATATCTTTAAAGTTAATATCATGGACATAAATTTAAGCTCCTCAAAATATTGAACTTCTAATGTTGTATCACATTCATTGGTCCCACTGCATATAAAAACCTTTTAATACAATTTCTACTCTTTACAATTCAAACTATTGGTTTTCTGAACGACTTTCCCTTAACTGTCCAACTATTTCGTACCAACAGGTTTTAAAACCATTTTCGATGTTTGGATCAAAATGTTTTGTCAAACTTTTTAAGGGAGGGTATTCAATTTAATTCCAATGGAGATTAATTTAATTCTAGACTAGGGGCTTTTCAAGAGACCAATACTTGCATTGCAAAAGTGGTTATAGGATATTAAAATAGATAAAACAAGAAATATGTGGGGTTTTTTTACAAAACCAAAATGGACATTTGTGACACGTCCTATCAAAATATCGCACTTGTCACATCTTTCTCATTTCATGACACCGATAATACCATGTTATGCCATACTTGAAGATGATAGGCCAATTTCTTTAAATGGTGATAGCAACATCAATTGGTATCTTGTACAATGTGGTCTAGTTACATCTTGATGCCATTTTACACTATTGATCAAATTCAATTTCAGATGTTGAATAGTTTGGTGTTATTGGTGTCCCGAAATGAAAAAAACGTAGGTTCCAACAAGTGTCGTGTTTTGAAATGACGGTTAAGGCCAAAACATAGTCGGCCTCCAAACAAAATTTTCCCTATCAAAAATTTGGTTGTGACGTCACCAAATATTTGCCATCAAATTTAAAGTATGAACGGGTAACAAACATTTGGTCCCATTATATGCATGTATTGGCAATTCAATAACAGGTGCAATCTAGCGCAAAATTTTATTTGGTCTCAACTCGGTGTTGAAGTTTTTTGTTTGGAGTCACTCGTCACCAAATGTTTGGTACCGAAAATTTTAATTGGAGGCTGACTATGATTTCGGCCTTACTTTCATCAGAACAAAGCATTGCAATATTACTATGTAGGTCTACTTATATTTCAATAAACATTTCAAAATCATTTAAATTGTATACTGTGCATACAGAGTCCAGTCATCTCATCACTGAGACATCACTCACTCTCCAAGCTCCAAACATTTTTTGGTCCCTTAGCATTTTGCAAACTGACAAACAAATCAATCAATTTTACTGATTTTTCATCACCAAGTCTTTGTAATTTTTAGAAAAATACATTGGAATATTAATATGATTATAAAAACTGGTTGCATCTTTTATTTGGTAAACTGGTAGCTCATTATAAAGCCCGTCTTGACCCAGCTATACACATATCTCACATATTATTGCACTTCTGTATTGTATTATTACAATTTACATTCAGTGATCAACTTGCTTGTGACATAATAGACAACCAGTTTTCAGGCATCAAATTTGGTTCATTTCATCAAAGTGATTAGCACTTATTTTACTTCGTTTATGAAAAAAGTTTTTGTAAAAGCAACTCTTTAATCTAATTTTTTATGTCCAGTTACTGATATATTATTATTACAGATATTGGCTAGAATTAGGTTATACACCTCATATATAGATTCCTATTCTCTGATTGGTTAAAAAGGGCTTTAATTTTAAATAGACTTTTAAAACGTACTATAGCTAAGCACAGGGCACATGTTCAATTCTACTTAATATAATTTGTATTCTTGGTCAAACCTTCGCTGCAGTGCATACGCACAACACAGCAATGTCAGTGTTGAAAGACAATTATTAATAGACATTGCTGATCATCAATGGGATGTTTTTAAGTGCTGAAATTCTTTTAACTAAACCAGATGACATATATTCAGTGTATAAAACAAATATTGACTGATTTTTGTTTTGGGCATGGTTAAAATATTTATCCACTGTGATCTCAAAAACATGAAAATAAATAGACAGATTTAGAGATCACAGAGGGGAATTTGTCATTTATGACTTTAACCATGCCCTTAAAAGTAGTCAATATACAATTGTACACGATTTATTTACATGATAGTAATGATATGAGACGCATGTAAACTGCTTGATTTCAATCCGACGGGACACATTTTGTTAATGGTGGCAACAGAAATGAGGGGTAAATTCAAGGGGTAAATAAATTCTTGTGGGAAGGGCCGGGGCACTTCACACTTTTTCTTGGGTAGGAAATGACTATTTAATTTTTGTTCTACTTTTTGGGTGTTTGACAAGAGGAGTCTGTGCATATGGGAGAGGGGGGGGGGGGACATTCAAATGTGGAGACAATGTCCCTCATATTTTTAAAATGATCGGTGGCAAGGTTAAAATGAAGTGTTCAAAGATAATTGATACCAGAAAGGGACATGTCAGTTCAGCAAACAAGGCTCACTGATGGGATCCACTTTCCCAAAAGCTCCTGGATTTCAGGTATCCTGAAATCCATATACTTAGCAATATATAAGTCAAAATGCAGCCACCGCATATCCACAAACACAATCTTTGCATAATGCACACAAGTGACTACTAAACACCCAAGATGAAAAACTAATTGACCAAAGAACTGATATCAACAATAATATATACCATGAGTAACGTTGGGATTGTTTACCTGTTTAAACGACCAAAACACCACTGAACATTTAGAAATTTCAAGTCACGGTTAAACGGGACTCGCCTTTTTGATGCAAGATTTGCCTAAATCAAGATTATGAGAACAATTCATGCCGTGTGATTTCTTTCAAGAGACAAATCACATAAATCCATGAGGTTGTTTGAAAGGAAACATTCCCAAAATTTAATCCAGAATGTTTAATTAATTGTCTTACATGGTTACAATGAAATTGCGAAAAATGACAAAACCTGTCCTATTTAAGTCGCCACGGTCATTTATGTTTTGATTCCATGACAGAGATGATTTCCTTTTCCAGAGACAAATGACATAAATCCATGAGGTTGTTTGAAAGAAAACTTTCACCAAATTTAATGCAGAATGTTGATCAAAATTGCGGACAAACCTGTTGTAACTAGCAGCGGTCTTGTGTTTTTAATTCCAAGACCGTGATAATTTCCGTTTTAAATCGCTAAAATGCTTATTGTATTTTGGAACTTTTACAGTGATGGGGACAAAAGTTTAGTAGTCACTGGTACGCAAGATCATTTTTCCCATGGTTATTTCAAGTTGTGCGTCATGTGAATCATATTTTGGTTATAAGCCTACAAAATTACAAATAGCAGACGATCGTCAAAAAACCAAAATGCCCACGGGAAGTAAAGTGTGGAATATTTAAAAAAACTGACTGAAAACTCAGTTGAGTTGAGTGTAATATGTGTAAATTTATGTTAGTCTACAAAGGTGGGTCGACAGGCAGCATGTACAGAGTCCGAAGGTTTCAGAAACAATGCCCAAAAGAACCAAAGATCCATATAAAGAAGAAAAGGAAAATGTTGCACAAGATCTACAATTTGCCACTAGTATATCTTTGACTACCGGTACTGACTGTTGGATATCTTTGACGATGGAAGGATATATGACAGTCACAGCCCACTATATTCCAGAGAGAGTTGGAAATCAAACACAACACAACTGTATTGGACACTACCCTGTTGAAAATATAGAAGCCGATGATGATGGTCGACAGCGCGATACAGCAGTTGCTCTGTCTGCGCAAATATCGCATATTTCACAGTGATGGGACATAACTAACAAAGTCCATTATGACTTTCAAGTCCTTTGGCCAGTTGTAATGTGTGAGCAGCACATGGCACTTCTTGTACTTGCAAAGAGTCTTCAAATATTCTTCACATTGGATCTGTTGTCGTGTACAATTGATGTGACTTGTTTTAATTAAATGAAATGAAATAACAATATTAACGCAAATGATGTGACCAAAACTGCATAACATTCTTTCATGAAGTGCTCAAACTATGACGGTAAAAATGTTCACAAAAAAGTTTGTTTGTATTTAGCAAAGCATTGGCAGGTTCACCACAAACCTCTCAACACCAGCAGGAGTTGCACCACAAATCCAAAAACCAACAACAGGAATAATGGCACCAGAGAGGGAATTGGGAGACATGTTGCATGTTATGGAAAGCTGGTTAGAATAGCGGTACCGGAGGGTGCTGGTCAATCTGTAATGAATGATGGCAAAATAGTCCCTGAACGTGCAGCTTTCTGGCCTACCAATATCCAAAACATTAATGCCATTGAAGTGGATGCATACATAGAAGATTCATGGCAAATTGTTGGGAATATCAAGAAGAATGAGACCTCTAAGCTCAGGGATACACTGAATGCTGACAAGTTGGTAAAATGTCAGTTGTCATGCTAACCAAAATACAAAATAAATATCAAAAATATTAGCTTATGTCCCAGGAGGGGGGAGGTACGGAACGTACGGGTATGTACCGCCCTCGAGACCCCCTTTTCAAGCCTCCTCTTCCGCTCCCCAAGATGCTCTTTTCAAGTTTACTTCAGTTCCGAAGACCCCATTTTCAAAGGAAATGACCCAAAATGTGTTTAAATATGTTTTCAAGCTAATTTTGAGCGATTTTCAGCTCAAATAGTCGTATTTTTATGGGGAAAAAAGCAGTTCCTTAGACCTGAATTCGGGAAAAAATCAGTTCCGCAAGACCCTATGTACATACCTACCAATTTTTTTTTAGTACCCCCAGGCTTATGTCTTGTAAAATAAAGTTTGCAAGCATATCAGAAAGTAAAGATTTTCCTTGTTTTGTTTGACAATGATGACCATTCACCAAAAATTAAAGTTGTGGAACAATTCAATAAAAACAACAGTGGAAGGAAAGCAAGTTACTCTGAAAAACAAACATTTGCAGCTCCACAAGTCAATTATTGCAACTAAGAAAGAAGTACTGGTAAAAAAAACCTACAAGGCCTTCTGCAAAATGATGGCCATGGACCAGGTATGTCAGTGAATGCCACACCAACTTGGTCAATATTTTCAAGACTGTGAATCAACATTGGGAACCAACAATGATGGTTGTTGCCAAGAAAATAAGAACATATCCATGCATAACACATTTGCTTTTAGGCTTCTGCGAAACATCATGGTGACTGAAAATAAAATTCTTTTTTTGACAACCTGATTCTTTAATAAATTTGCCATTACCTTGATCAAATATTTCGCGAACAAAAAACAAGCTCCGCAGAAAGGGGTTTTGACTGACTAACAGGTTTTTTCACTGTGGTGACAGCACGAGGGGTGGTGGTTTCAGTTGGATCGATTTTTGAAAGCCTCGTGGGCTTGCTGCTGGTGAGGCAGCTGATTGGAAGAGGCATCAATTCAATCATTGCCCACTGTTGGCCAGTGTCCGACCATTTAGAGGAAGAGATCCAGGTACAATTGCCTGTTGATCATCTAAGCAACCAACTATATAAGAAATGCAAAGTCGACTTTGTAAAGGACTATTCTCTATCATACCGTTTCTTAGCAAGGACATTTTTAATTGCCCCAAAATTCACTAAAGAACTGAAAAGGGCTTTCAAAAGCCCTGTAAGACACCACAGATTTTCACTGGGGCTGGCTACAAGTTTGGTCTTGCACCTTTCTAAGATATTCTCGAAAAGAAGAACGCGATCTTTGATAATAAAAACGGGTCGCTTGAAAACTTAGACAGGCTGGAAAAGATGGGATGTCTATGACAATGATGGCACTGTCACATATGTGACCCAGGTCAGTGTCCATTACCAGCTTGAAATGGTAAGTATCACAATAAAGACATCAACTTATATTGGGCAGCTAAATTCATGTAATTACAGAAATGTCATTGCCTGTTAGGGTCTACATCTGCCAGGATGTATCATCTGTCTAGTTATTGCTTGTCAAACTGATAAATCTGTCTTACAGATAAGGGGTAGAAGTGTGCACTTTCATTACTGGAGCCCATGACTAAAGGTTTATCCATTTTTGATAGTACCTCTTGTTTTTCACCTTGACACTAACCACAATCCATTACTGTCAACAGCATGATCCAGTGACTGTTGTGGCATATCATCAGCCACATCACATACTATTCTATTTACAAATTAGATGCATTTCAAGAAAATCGCATTTGAAAATTCTTACGTAGAATTTGTGTCCAAAAATCAAAATTATTAAGCCCTTGATTCTGTAGAGTGATGAATGGTGGTTAGTATCAAAAGATGATTTAGTCCAATATAGGACCATGTGCCTCTTCCCACAACAGACAGCCCATCATCAAAGATGCTATCAAAGGTTGTGTCAAACTCAAATGTTGTAATCTTGCATTTTGGACATAATTTAATACTCGAAACAATGGGAAGCACTTCATGTCCTCTTAGGCCATTCATGTGCATGCACCGACTCAAAACTGAAAAACATGCTTGAGTCAAACCAAAAGACCCATTGAAGTATCAAAAATTTATTTTGCTAAATGAGAGCATCACAGCCTATGTGAGTCACTAAAATTATTATACCAGAGAACATGTACAGAATGTTGATCCTTGAGTTTTCATTGGTATAAATTTCAATGCAAATAAAATGCAACATGTTTTATCATTAAAGCATGGAAAGTTGGCCGACCTTTGCATGGATAGAAAGATACAAAATGCAGGATTGCAGGTGGCATCATTGCCAAAAAGACAGCAGATGTTTATGTTGCATCGACTCATGAAGTGGAGGAACAAATACACAGAAAAGAACCATCTGTACAGAATGTTTACAAAAAATATTCCCATATTTTTATGGGAATAAAAATAAAACTGGAGGAAACTGACTTTTACACGAGAGAAAAAAAATTGCCGTCTTAAGTCAAAAATATCGTATCTCGTGTTCAGAAGATGTCTCAGTGGTGAACATATGATAAGGCAGACTGAATATGAACAAGAGATATGTCAGATCTGTTGTGACAGATCAAAGAATAAACGTCTAGACTGCTGAGGGAAACAGAATTGCAGGCAACACTTGTATAATCCTATGGATGTAAGCAATATTGTGTCCATATTGTAGGGGTATATTTTATTTCAACTTTTGACTTCCTGGAATTTAATTGAAAAACTTTTCTTTATTAGTTATAAACCTTGCATAGGGACAATTCCGGTTCAAACAGCGAGTGTTTAAAAGCAAAAGCGACTTGCTTGTATTGTCTTGAGTTTACAACTACACCCTGAGAATTACTCTCACATGTTTGAAAAACATAATGGAGATAGCAAGGAGAAAAATAAATGGCTGGAGAAAGAATGTTGTCCTTTCTTGTCAACATCTAAAATCCATGAAAACCCTGTCTATGTCATGTTGAGGCGTATCTGCATGCTACAAGAATGGAGATTTACCAAAATACAAGGACCTATTCAAAATTATTAAATATAAAAAGCCAAAATGATCAAGTTCCTATACTGCATATGAGAAAGGTAAGTAGATGCGCTTTAGGAGTTTCAAGGCTGGCAGAGTCCTTTGCTGTATATGTAGAAAAGTACAAAGATCTGTTAAAATCTAAGAATGGTTGGATTCATGCTATCAAATCATCTGTAATTGACATGTATGATTTTGGATTCACAGCTTATCTAGAAAAACAAAATCTACTGGTAAGACTAAAATTGAAGAAAGAGGCTGGCAAAATTTCAAAGACTTTCTTACAGCGCACACCATGTGGAAGCTAGCTCTTGGCAGAGTCCTTCACAATGTAGAAAAGTACAAAGATCTGAAATCTTAAATTCATGCTATCAAATCCAATGAGCTTTTACCAATGGAATATATAAGCAAATTACCATATTTGAGCATTTAAAGGGACTGGCCTAGATTCTTCCCACAAATTTTTTACCTACATATTTTTTTACATGAATCGGTAGAACATGTTAATTGTAATATAACCTACAAGAAGTTTTCCATGATATTGAGGAATATTGGAGAAATTGCAATTCTTTACCTGCTTTATTTTTGTTACCGGTGACAAAAAAGATGTGAAAACAGTGTTACTAGTTTCAAAATTTAAAAAGATTTTGTTTCTACACATATGATGGGTAAACAAATTATTTTTGATGAAATTGTTTCTCTTTTAATATGTATTAAATTATCTCTAAGAGCTTTGTTTGATTTTTTATCTGGTATGAGGTACACATTTAGGATTCAGAGAATACAAGATAGTCACACCACCATCAAAGAATGATATATTGCAAATTAGTTATCTCTCAATTTGAGCCATTTCTGTGTAAATTTGTGTACTTTTTTTGGATATTACTACACTTTTAAGCTTTATTTAGAGCATTTTCATAACTTTTTAATTCTAAGTGAAATCTAGCCTAGTCCCTTTAATTGCAACTATGAGGTTCCAGATATAGTGCCTGTGGAAGAGACTGGTGAAGAATTACCTTCCCAAAACTTGCCAAACTTGTCAAATCATTGTCTCAGGTGACATTCCTGTTGTAAGAGTTGATGATAGTGGTAGAAATAGTATTAGGAATGAAGGTGGAGAAAGTGGAGTACCTGTAGTTGATACCATTGATAATTTGCCTCTTCGTGTAGTTCCCAATCCTGTTGCCAATGTCCCATGTGCTGAGAACGATAACTCTCCTCCTGTTCGACGTAATCCGGCTAGAGTACGGAAACGTCCTAGCAGATACGATTTATAGATGTATTATTTATTTTTTTGATATATACTTATGATGTTGGAAATTATGGTTGCCAGTGCCGTTGTATGATGGTTGAAAAGTTATGTATATTTTTGTTTGAATTTGTGATGATTCTGATTAGCTACAGTGAATTGATTCAAGATGAACACGGTTAAAATAGTTGAACTCAAGAGATGTTTTATATATTACCGTTACTAGAGATGATGATGATCCGTGATGTGCTTCGAATGATTTGTATATATTTTGTATAGAATTGTTGGCGGTTCAGGAAGTGCAGTTTTAGTTAAATTAAGCAAGAGATACATGTACGCTTAGTAGTGTTTGTGTGTGTGTATCATACATGAACCTAATTTTGAATGTTAAGAATGTGCAAGTTGTTGATATTCCAGTTGCCAAATTTACATATTTATATTGCTATTAAGTGGAGCTATATAATATGATATTAGTTGATATTGTGAGGAATAGTGTATATAGTTTTGATCATAGTAACCATGCTAACGATGTTCGGTCTATGGAGTTTTATTATGATATGTATATGAAGGAGATTTTGAATGATGTGTACAAATGACACATGAATGAGATTTTGATAATTCATGTTAATGTGAATTGATAATGATACCTGCCTAATTTTGTTTAGCGGGAGAAAAAGATACTTGAGTGATTGTCATCATGTTCTGTGATTACTATTGAGCCTACAGTTAGCGTAGCCTAATCAATAATCAATGCCTCCCTCATTCGTTTTGTTACACAGAAAATGGACTACAGAGGTCGTCGTCAACCAATCATAAGGTGCTACTCTTGTGGCCAGCTAGGCCATAAGGCAGCTCTTTGTAGGAGAGACACCGGAAGAGACGAGATTCATCGATTACGGAAGGAGCTGGAAAGAAGAGAGCGGGAGTTGGGAATGATAGAGAGAGAGAGGCGGGTTGTTCCGAGGGAGACCAAACCAGAAGAAACAGATCAGGAGCTTATGGCTCGTTTGAGCAGAGATTATGATGTGTATGATGCATTCCGAGAGAAAGATAGCCAAGCCAAACATGATGCTTTGCCAGCTACGAGTGCTTCAAAGAGACGAAGAATACAACCACTTGCGTCTAGTGATGAGGACGAGCCGTTCCAAACGTCCGCACCTACATCTAAGAAGTTGGCAACTAAATCAAAGAGGTCCGCAACTACATCAAAGAAGACGCCTACTGCAGAAGAGACTCTTGGTGACCGGATCAAATTACGTCGGAGGGATGTGTCGCTACTTGCAGATGGAAGTATTTCTGTTACCAAAGACACCGTATTGACACCAGTGTTAGTGAGACCTGGAGACATTGTGAAGCAACATGGAGTCATCATGTATTTTAAAAAGAACTGAAGTTTTTTTTTCTTGATTATTTAGTTGTAAGTACCCGAGGGAGTGCAATTCAATACTGTTAAGTTCACCTCTTAGTGTGTGCCGGGGACGTCACACTCTGGGAAGGGGGCTGTGTAACAGGAATTGAATTGCGCATGCGCGCCCTTGCCCCCAAACCTGGAAACCCGTCCCCATATCGACCGCGTCACAGACGGCGTCAGTTGTATGATGGGCAGATATTTCCACACCATTTGCTTTTCTCCACAGAAAGTTGGTAAAGAATATGCCCATAACTTTGCCAATATGTTTTATCTTTAGTTACAATTGTATACAAGATACCATCTGAAGATAGAAATGCACATCAGCAGATAGAGAGGCATCCATTGAATAAAGATACAGGCAATACAAGAGACACACTGCCACAGGATCTATTAAACCAAAAGAAACTATATCGCCACCTAATCTTTATACTAATCATACTAACCAACGGTTCACTTACCGTTGCTCATCTAATCTACATGAATCAAACGTATAAACTGGAAACTCTACTAGCAAGACACATCATTACTTTATAATTATTACTCTCTATAATTTTGTAACAACTTTGCCAATATGTTTTTCTTTTTATACAATTGTATACAGGATACCATCTAAAGATGCACATCAGCATATAGATCTTCATCAACTTAATACAGAAGGCAATAATACAAGAGACACACTGCCACAGAATCTATTAAACCAAAGGAAACGATATCGCCACCTAATCTTTATACTTATCATACTTAACATACTAACCAATGGATCACTTGCCGTTACTCAACTAATCTACATGAATCAAACACATAAACTTAACGTTGCCAGTATATTTTTCTTTTTTTTTTACAATTGTATACAGGATACCATCTGAAGATGCACATCAGCATATAGAACTTCATCAACTTAATACAGAAGGCAATAATACAAGAGACACACTGCCACAGAATCTATTAAACCAAAGGAAACAATATCCCCACCTAATCTTTATACTTATCATACTCAGCATACTAACCAATGGATCACTTGTCGTTGCTCAACTAATCTACATTAATCAAACACATAAACTGGGAACTCTACCAGCAAGACACATCAAACAAAAGAAATAAAGATTGCAACTCCAATTTTAAATGTGCAATACTCATAAGGCATTAACCACGATTAAAAGACATGAGAAAATAGGCCCAAAAGCTATCTATAATCGAGTGATAGAAAACATGAAACTCTTAGGGACAATATCCCCATCATGTAAATAAGAGTGAGCAATAATGGTGAAAATCATCATCAAAGACTTATGTAAGATAGCAAATGTCACAGATGCCAATGAAACTGTGTTCGCTCCAAATGAGACGAGTGTATTTGAATACGAAATAAAGTATCCCTTGCCAGATGAGGTAAGTAAAACCATCCAATGTTGTTTAAGGGCACACTTAATTCATTTTAATGTTTAGTTCGGATTTCCTGTAGGCTTAAACCGGTGAAAATCATCATCAAAGACTTAAATAAGATAGAGTGATGTCTGCTGGTGTTTCCTGTTTTATACAATGGGGAAACCTCAACATGATTATCAACCATTCAGCGGTTTTGAACATTGAGTCGGAGTCTACAGTGAAAATCATCATCAAAGACTTTTGTAAGATACAGAGATATCTGCTGGCATTTTCTGTTTTATACAGTGGGGAAACCTCAACATGATTATCAACCATTCAGCGGTTTTGAACATTGAGTCGGAGTCTACAGTGAAAATCATCAAAGACTTTTGTAAGATACAGAGATATCTGCTGGCATTTTCTGTTTTATACAGTGGGGAAACCTCAACATGATTATCAACCATTCAGCTGTTTTGAACATTTGAGTCACGAGTCTATGGTGAAAATCATCATGGAAGTCTTTTGTAAGATAGAGATCTGTTGGCGTTTTTATACAATGGGGAAACCTCAACATGATTATCAACCATTCAGCGGATTTGAACATTGAGTCGGAAGTCTACAGTGAAAATCATCATCAAAGACTTTTGTAAAATAGAGAGATATCTGCTGGCATTTCCTGTTTTTTACAATGGGGAAACCTGACCAGCAAGCCAGCCAGCCTAGACCAAGCCAAGAGAGATCAGCTGCAACTGCTGAACCAAGTGAAACCCCTTGACCCAGCCAGCCCAGGCTGATGAACCTCACAAGCGAGCGCCGTAGGCGCGAGGTCCATCAACTTACACACCAAACCCCCTGCTGGGTTTCTCCTATAGATAATTAGTAACCAGTCAATTCTAGCTAATTAGATAGAGGTATTATGTAATAGACGGTTATATTTGATTCAGACTTGAAAAATAAAAGTAATGCATAGGTTTTTGGTTATCACAAACTGCCACTTCTTGAGTTACAGGGTAGTATCATATTTCACTTGCCTTGGATTTCCAAGGCAGGATTTGTTGTAAGTTGATGGACCTCACGCTTCGCGTTCGCTTGCGAGGTCCATCTGGATGGACTAGCCCAGGCAGAAGTCAGAAGTTTCATCAGAAACATTACTTTTAAAGTGTATTCTATATTAATCAGGTTCCAATATCCAAAACATAAGAAAAATGTGTTAAAAGTCCTCCCTCCATTGAAGTTATATTTATTACCAAAACTTTAAGCTCGATTTTCTCAGAACTATAGTTTTCCAAATCAGTCTGATGCCTTTTGCCAATTTGGATGTAACTTTGCAGCCGAACATCCAATAACCACAAGTAAGGTGTCATTTTAAAGCTTAGAATATCAGCTTTCAGATGAGACCAGAAAATTAATTTTGATTTTGGGACCCTTAAGGTACCTTTCGATATGACGGGTCTTCCACCTTTTTAGGTGGAATACCTTCTATGACACTCTTCCCTAAACCAGCCTCTTTTTCAGATCCAAGATCTATCACTCTTTTCATATTGTGCTTATAAAATTCCATCGATTTCAATTTTGTCTTTTCTTTCAGGTCTACCTGTTCAGATAGCATTAGATACAACCAAAGGCACACAACAGGAA
>JXSR01S005389.1:23423-38557 GCA_000969725.1 Ophiothrix spiculata | reverse complement strand
ATGAGAAAGACCATGCCCCAGGAGGTATTTTGAAAGCAAAATATCAGAACCTTTCCTATGTTGAAAATAGAAAAAATGGCAAAAGCTAAAAAAAGCGTTCAAAGTCACCCCGGTTTACGGTACTCAAGCCAAGTTAAACCGTTTAAACCAAGTCATTAGGCTTTATGTGGAGTTAAAGTGTTCAATCTCGGCCTAATTAAGTTCATTTTTTCAAACAAAGTTAAATTAGCCACCCTCAGTAGTAGGTTTAATAAAATTGATTTGTTCAAGCCTGATTTAATTAACCCAAGTTTAATTGTTTTAGCTTGGTCTAACCAAGTTTAATTATCCAAGCTTGGTTTTATAAAGAGTTAACTTGATCAATCTTGTTTGACCAAAGTTCAATCGTTTAAGCTTGGCTTAACCAAGTTAAAATGTCCAACCTTACAACAGTACCTTTAAAGTTAGACATAGTTTGTACATGAAATTAATTGTGCACACAGTTTATGCATTTCAAAGATTTATGCTATCCAACTAAAAACCAAGATTGATTCAAGAAAATTCTGGTGGCACATCATCCCATACACAGCAAGGAAATTCAGTAAACTCCAATTCATCTTTTTAATTAGATCCTTGTTTTCAACTGTCATTGGTGTCAGTCGCTCAGCATCAGTTAGCGTCTGTTTTTCTCCACAAATTATGTTTTTCAACAACTCCCTATGGGCTATATGGAAATGCATTTAGGAGCTCAGTTTAGGAGCATGCATCGGTAATTACTGAGGCCACGTAAACGACCTTTTTACTGCTCATCACATCTCATTATTAAAGGGGCATTGGTCAAGTTTTCAAAATTTTATTTGTGGATGATTTACACTTCATATACTACAAAATAACAGTCAGTTACCAGCTATTGAGAAAATTTTGATCAAAACCTTTGAATTTTATTTTGGTTGTTGATCTTATAGATATGAGTCTATTCTCTAAACGTATTTGTTGATGCTATATATCAAGAAAGAGTCAAAGATATGTTTCTAAAATAATCCTTTTACATCATACATGTGACCCGTCATATCAAAAGGTACCTTAAGGTCGGCATAGTAAATTACGAGATACGGGCCATTGAAGCTGAGCAAAGTCAAAAATCACGTCCAAGGTCGAATTTCTAATTTCATCAGAAACTTTACCTTTGAAGTGTATTCTATCATATTAATCAGGTTCCAACATCCAAAACATAAGAAAAATGTTTTAAAAACCGAGATAAAAATCCTTTCTCCATTCAAGGGGGAGCGGGTTGGCGCAGCGGTAGTTACCTCGCCTTGCACCAATGAGGTCCCGGGTTCGAGTCCCGGTCCCGGCGCTTTATGTGCATTTGGTTTTCAGTCCATACTCGCTTCTGCAGGTTTTTCTCCGGGCACTCCGGTCTTCCTCCTGCATTCAAAACTGATTTAAAAACATCTTGGGATCCCTGTTAAAGATAAGCTTCCTTATAGCTTACTTGGTACCAAGTACCAAGTTGGGTTTCCTTGGCGAAAGCCTAAACAAGGTGATTTTTTTTAAGTTTAACCAGTACAGAAACTCTATTTTCTCAGAACTATAGTTTTCTGAATCAGCCCGATGCCTTTTACCAAATTGGATGTAACTTTGCAATCGAACATCCAATAACCAAAATACTTCAAATGATGCGAAAATCTCAAAATGCTTGGGGGAAAGTTTGGGGATGATGCTGAACTTGTCCAATGCCCCTTTAATATTATGCTTCATGCCTTAATGGGGCTGTGTTTCAACCACAGAATCAGGGTCCTGAAAGTTATAAAATTGCACAGAGCAATACAGACCTAATAAAAACAGGGCAAAGAGAAGACATAGTTTTCCCTACCTTGTGTGGTTAATAAAATACTAAATAATGATGATAGTGCTTGAGTTATCTGTTTGTTTTTGAATTGAGATCAAATTTTGAGATCAAAACTCTTGTACAGATTAAAATAGTTTTTTTTCTTGAAATACATATAATGTCATTTCTTCTGCTACTTTCTGCACCTTGAAAGTACAGAAAGTTGTATTTTTTGGTTATTAATATTTTCATTTTTAGAAACTAGCAATCTTAGTATTTAAGGGGATTGCTGCTCAAATAAGGTTGCCCAAATTTGCTAGGAATCAAAATGGCAAATATAGGGTCACCATATTCACTTTCACAAAAATTATTGTATTTTTCAGCATAATAATAATTGAAATCTTGGCAATGTAAGATCAAGCTATGTATCTGTGAGAAACCTATGCGTACAAGAGAAAATGAATTATTGGACTTGATGTATTCTCGTCTCAGCTTGAACTTGTATGTCCTGAACAAGATTTGAAAAAAAAAAAAGATTAAAAAGCAAACACCAGTCAATATGCACCAAACCCCTTGAATTAAGAATCCTATTTGGCTATTTATGTGTATGTGTGTTGGAGTGAGGTCCAAATGTTAAACCTAGCTGTCACCCATGGATGTAATTTTCTATTCATAAATTTTGAGGGAAAAAATACCCCCTTCCTTGGTTATATCAATAGAGCTTGGCAATAATATTGTTGCTATTGTATTACTAAAATAATGTGAACAGTGATTAAATTACCCCAAAAAGCAGTATAAATAACTGGAATGTGTCATCAAAAAGTAATTTTTTGAGGGGAATCAGGATACACCGCCATCTTTTGTCGCCCATATGCATGGAGCAATTGTACCTCCGGATATATTCGGAGTTTGGCCCGAAATCCAGGCAGATCGCGTAAATCTTCACTTGACGCATATACAGCGTGTGCATTTTGTTCCACGCGCAAACCAAGTCAAGTAGTGTGTATTGCGACTTGCTCTGATCAAAGTACACCCATTTTCCCGCTAATCCGTTGTGAAGAACCTCGAAGTGTGGCACACGGAGCTGTAACATGCCGGAGGTACAATATCTGACCCTCCATGAGCGACAATCCAAGATGGCTGCCATCCCATAGGATTTACACAGCGGTGAAATCAAAATGGCGACGAGTACCGTTTCCCCTATAAAAATTCCTTGGTGACAAATTATAATTGTGTACCTAGTGATATGGTTCAGCTGTATTTTTGAAATATTATCCTTTTTAATCACCCCCGCATTTATCATGTATACAATTAAACCTATTTGGGTTTAATGTATGTCTGTGTCACAACCGAAATAATTCACTACGTTATATATGGTGATGTTTTCCCCAAGCTTGAATATATTTGGTGCCATAATATGTGACCCGTCATATCGAAAGGTACCTTAAGTGTCCCAAAATGAAAATTGATTTTTTGGTCTCATCTGGAAGAATACATCTTAAGCTTCAAAATGACACCTTGCTTTTGGTTATTGGATGTTCTATGGCAAAGTTACATCCAAATTGGTAAAAGGCATCGCGCTAATTCAGAAAAATCTAGTTCTGAGAAAATCGAGTTTAAAGTTTCTGTAATAGTAAAACTTGAATGGAGAAAGGATTTTTATCTCGTTTTTTTCCTCCATTTGTCTTATGTTTTGGATGTTGGAACCTGATTAATATGACAGAATACACTTCAAAGGTAACGTTTCAGATGAAATTAGAAATTCGACCTTGGACGTGATTTTTTGACTATGCTCAGCTTCAATGGCCTATATCTCGTAATTTACTATGCCGACCTTAAGGTACCTTTCGATATGACGGGGCACATATTTGAGGCTTTGTTATGGTGATGTTTCTCCAAAGCGCCCAAACTATTTGTTGGTGTCATTGTAAAGCATATATTTTAAAATGTGTTATCATTTAATATGGTGATGGAATAAAATGGTTTCTGCATAATTTAAGAATAGAAGCTACTTTATATTTCATGCTAGATACAGTGTGTCCTAGAAAAAAACACCCTCACAATCTTTGTGTGTGAAGTTCTTGTCTTTTACAGGATAGTCAGAAAATAGGGCCTATGTCATTCATAGTCTCTTAACCCTTTGAACCCTGGCCATTCTACGTGCATCTGTACCGCTGACCCGGGTCAACCCGAAAGTTAAAAAACACAATATAACGCCTAAACTTACTTTTATTTTGATTTTTCTTGATTTACTTTTTCATTTTACAGTAGTCTGAATTGTTCCAATAACCAGCATTATAACAAAAGAATACTATTATGTATACCAACATATTCGACATTTACGTTGTAGTTTACCGGCTCGTCGGGTTCAAAGGGTTAACTGAACAGACTTAAATTTAAAGTTTGTTTAATTTTAGTTGGTGAAATAGATAGAAGTTATCAAATGTTTGGATCTAAATTTGTCTGATCCCATTTCACAGATTTGTAAGTTCCTCTTGAATAAAGTACTATTGAGTATTGTCCTTGATCCGCTCACTTTAGCCATAATAATATTTACAAATTTGTTATGTGAATAGTTTCTTTTATTTATGCTGAAACATTTAACAAATTTGATGGCAAATAAGGCATACTTGATAGATTTTTAGAGATGCCCCACTTTATTTATTCAGGAAATTTATAAAGTACATGATTTTGCTTTGACCAAAATCATGAAATTTCACAAGAAAAATATGCACCCAAATACTTGATAAAACATAACTTTTGTTATAGATTACTGATTGAAATGAAATGAGCAGTATCGATCTTGAAGTTCTTTTTATTGACCTTAAAATGCAACCTTTACATTCATGTACTTTCTGACTATCCGTTAAACCGAAGAAAATTATAAATATTGTAAGGTTTTTTCTAGGACATTCCAAAATGTATACTTTTATATGGTTTCTGCAATTAGTTTGAGAGTTAAAGAGTACAAAAACCGTTTATGCTAGTTGAAGGTCTACCCGACCAAACTTAGTAAACAGCCTGCAACCAGAAGCTGGGACAACTAAATTTAAAAATGTTTTATTTTTCCTAATCTTAATATCAATTTTCCTCCTTTTTTACTATATGCAGGTGTTGTGGGGGAATTGGAAGGATATTTTGCTGAAAAAGCTGCTAACAGCCCCTCCATGCCCCTTATTTATTTAGCTTTCTTTTGTTAGGGTAGCTCCTTTAGCAACAAAACACTTCAGGTCTAAGAGGCCTTGTTTATATAATAATATTTTCAGAACAATTGAAATATATACATAGAATTGTTCAGACAATTATACAAAATTAATAGTATATTTATAAATATTGAACAAACAATTATTATAATTTGTTTCGGCAAGGGCATCTTTAAATTGGTAGAGAACAGAGTATCAAAATTAGAGCTAGTATTTGATTCAATAGTATCATTCCATAAGTGAGCTGCTTTAGCATGGAATGTCTTCATACCAGAATTGGTCTTAAATTGTGGAATGATCAAAGAGTAAGAGGAATTTCCTCTTAATGGCATAGCCATGCCTGGACAGATACTCTGGCGCTTTGCCAGTGAGATATTTGAAAACCTTAACTTGCTTGAGAATCTCAAGTCAAAAAACTGTGTTTTGTCTTGAGGCAAGCTGTATAGGACATAATGGTAATATGTGTATAAAATGAAAAGTATTAATGGTACTCTAAAAAAACACAAAAAAAACCAGAAATTAGTTTTTCCGTATTCATGAAAGGAACCTTTTTGAACCAAATTTATGAAAATCGTGCAGTATGAAATAAAGAAATCAAACATTTAGTTTTGATTTGTGTACTTGGTTACCATGGTTACATGTCTTCAAACAGCATTTTTGTGTAACTAACAACTCTAGGAAGTTTTTACAATATGTATAATTTGTATAAATATCCTCTGTGGAGTGTTGCAGTGTGTATTTGATGAAAAATACTATTTCTTAGGGTATGTGCAAATATGCAATAGAAAAAAAGAGTTAATTTAAGGTTAAATCTAGTTTGCAATTAATTTTGACTGGGTTGACACTGATAATTGACAGATCATGGATGATTTCTTCTTTCATATATCAGTACCCCAGGATTTAATTTTGACCACTTTTATGTTTTCGTATCAAATATTATGGTATATACACTCCCAGTCAAAAGTGTTTGCGCACCAAACCTTTCTCGAGAACCGTTCATCATTTGCGCCATTTTTTTTTTATTTATATTTTACATACATATATCTAAAAAAATCAACAAGAATTGCATTTATCGCATTTGAAAATATGGCGTGCTAAACATATTGCATACTTTCTTCTGCACATAATAAACGGAGTTTAAATACATAACTGCACATTTGTTGGAAAACTGTTTATCTGAAAATGTTCTTTACGGTTACACGGTGAAAATGAGCATTGAATAATAAACAACATAGGAACATAATCAAAAAGTGGGTGTGGTGTATTTGTATATGGTCCAGGAAATTGGCCATTTTATGGTTATTGAAGATCGAATATCAGAGGAAGCATTAATTTCTTATATTGGATACATTAAGCACCTATAAAAAACATGAATTTTTTCACAATAATTATGTTTTTGCCCGTATTTCAGGGTGCGCAAACACTTTTGACCGGGAGTGTAGATCCTATGTTACAAATTATTCAACAAATTATTTTTAGGCTTTGTTTTAATGATTTCAGAATATGTTAGATATCTTTTGTCTCATTATTTTCAACAGAACGCATGGAGGCTATGGAAGCAAGAAAGCAAAGAGCAGGGAAGGCCAGGACTTCTGGATTTACTGATCCAAGAAAGGTAGGCCTTCTTTTTGTCAATGTATTCATGATGTTAGTTTATTAGCGAAAGTGGACCTACGTCATACGCAGCACAGTGGTCTAAAAATAACTTGTGTTGAACTTCGTGCGCGGTGAAAACAATCAATACTTCAACCACACTTTCCCTCATTTTCTTTCAAGTTCGTTTTTAGCAAGAAGGAAATATGTGAAATGATGAGGCAAAAAAACATGAGGGGAGCGGTTAGAGCACGGGTCTCGTAATACAGAGATTGTGGGTTCGAGCCCCGGGCCGGGCGGTTTTCGTCTCCTTGTTTCCTTGGGCAAGAAACTTCGGCAACTTCACTCCACTTGCTCCGTTGTCGGACAGTCACGTAAAACCATGGATCCTCTGTACGAATAGACTCCTTCATGGGGTATGCATGTTATGCAAGTACTTGTATCATTGATTGATTGATTGATTTAATTGTCATCTTGTTGTGGCTTGAATTACGTACATCTCACATGATTTTGGAATCAAAATATTTTGAAAATTCTGTAGAATCAATCAAAATTTCTGAGAGCCGTCATTTTCTCTATTGAGTTGAATGGGGAGTCGGCAATTGTTTTCACCGCGCTATATCGGACAAAGGTCCCAGATGTAAACAAGACGCCTGGATGTCCGCGCTTTCCTATAGCATTGGAAGGGGTCAGTAACAGGTTGGATCCTGTTGCTCAGCACAAGTTGGGGATAAGGCATGACAGAAAATTTCAGTTTGAGCAATAATGGTTTTTTATGATTTTTCCCTTGCTTCTTTTGCCGATCCTTCCAATTTCCTTTTGGAAAACATTGCTGAGGGTTAAAATTGAATGATATAAGTTTAGGATATAAGACCTGATTTATGGACCAAGAAAACATGTAGGGCCAAACATATGTCTCCGAGACCTGGTGGAGACTGGAAAAAGTAACCCAAAATATTGAACTTGTTTGAATAGAATACAACCGTTTAGGACCCAGCTAAGCTCTGCAAGATAATCAATCAACACAAGGGTAGACATGGTTTTAATCTAAATAGATGTTTTCATTTTGGAAAGTAAGTCTGTTTAATCAAATTATTACCACGTATGCTCTACGTTCTGATTCTACCATCACTTTCTCAGTTCCCCACTCCAGGAAGCAATTGGGTGATCGTGCTTTATCTGTTGCTGGTCCCCGTCTTTGGAACGAGTTACCGCAGAGCATTCGTGGTTGTAGTGATTTATCAGGGTTCAAGGGCCGTCTTAAGTCTCATCATTTTCCTACCTAATTTTTTCCCCTCTCCTTTTCTCTAGCGCCTTGCATACTTTGTAAAAGGCGCTATACAAATCTCATTATTATTAATATTATTATTATTAATTAAGTCAAATTAACATTCTGAATTTTCAAATCATTTGTACAATTATTTTCAGGCTGCCCACGAGAGAGGTCAAAAACTTGGCGAGTTAGACGAGCAAACAGAGAAGATGCGGGACAATGCTGCAGGATTCGCACAGGTGGCCCGCCAACTCAGGCTGCAGTCTGAAAAGAAGTTGTAACAACTGCACACAGGGAAGGGAAGTATGGTCTTGGAGCATGTATAGGTCCTACTTCTGGCAACAACATAATCTGAAATTGTATCAAGTTGTAATGAGGTCCAAATATGGCATTTTTTTTTTGTAACAAGTATCTAACGTTTCCAAATGTGCTACTTACTTACAAGGTATCCACCATTTCATGCAACACAGTGGGAACATAGTAAAGCTGAATTCAGACTTGACGCAAACGCACGACGCACCGAGCATGTGCAGTAAAAGATTTGAGGAGTTCAGATCAATCGATATCAAAATGCAACACCACTTGCGGCAACGCAAATCGAGTTGAGAAAAGTTTGCGTTTCCATTGCGTTTTCATGTCATCGGCTGCCGCAGTCCGTTTGCATTTTGAGTGTGAATTCATTTGCGGTGCTGTTTGCGTTTAAAATTATCGGAAACGCAACGCATTGCATTTTGAGTATGAATTCAGCAAAATTTAGTTAGGTTGTTTACAAATTAATGGTCCAAGAACAAGGGTTTTTTGGACCTTGGTCCAAAATCATTCGTTTTGGTCCAAAACTGACCTAACCATCATCTTCTACATGAAAATCCACATCTAGAAATGTATACTTTTATATGGATTTACTTATCGGTTACTGAGTTACAAAGCATAAAATATTTCAGAAAATGAGGGGTTAACTGTGCCCTTAACATAGGTGACATGTGAATATCACAATGTACAATCCCTAGGTGTATAGGCGGTTACAGAGTAGCAGCCGCGGATGTAGCTTGTAGGTGCGGCAGACGACCACGGATTTGCAGTTAATGTGATGAAGCATGACACATTTGTATATTGCCGCAATGGTCTGTCATGAGAAAAGTTGAATTTATTCCAACTCCAAACGACTTGTTGTTGCATCCATTACCCTTGCCGCAAAATTTTTCAGGTGCGATGAAGTTGAGTTTGCACACTTGAAAGTTTGACGTCATGTTGGTCGTGCGAAACCAGCTTTAGCGATTGCAGATAACAGGTTGAAAGCAATTTGTAAAAATCAGAACCTGCATGTTGGAAAAAGCTGACAGATAAACTACATATGCAAGAACAACTCAAGCTGCGAGGAAGAACTCTAGTTGTCTAGCTCTACAGATGCAGTACTGCTTTTTCTTGATATACATAAGCTGAGATACTGGCTGAATCATCCACATGGACAACTCTATTTGGGATAAGGAACTGTTGGTATATTCGAGAATGAAGAGATTTATATGTGTCGGTTGAAGACATCAAAATAAAGTTAATACGATTCTACGACACTCACCATTTAATATTCCGTAATACTTTCACAGAAACCCTTCTCTGTCCTCAGCGGTTGTTGGCTGAATGATGACTGGTGAATCCTCTACTACTGGACGTAGGTGGCGTAATATTAGGTGTTTCTAGTACTTAAAAACCACAGGCCACAAACTTGATAATAGTAACATCAAAGTTTTATGCCAGG
This sequence comes from Ophiothrix spiculata, assembly GCA_000969725.1. Taxonomy (NCBI): domain Eukaryota; kingdom Metazoa; phylum Echinodermata; class Ophiuroidea; order Amphilepidida; family Ophiotrichidae; genus Ophiothrix; species Ophiothrix spiculata. Next base: position 28,925 of record JXSR01S005389.1, on the reverse strand, counting down.
AGGACAAAATGATTCCCAGAAAAATCCGGGAGGCCATTTACATCAAAAGAGAGTCCAGCCCCACTTTAAACAGAGATGGGGGCCGTGAACTTCCAAAAGTCTATGATTCTCTACTACTAGAAACACCTAATAGGACACCACCTACGTCCATTAGTAGAGGATTCATCAGTCATCATTCAGCCAACAACCGCTGAGGACGGAGAAGGGTTTCTCCGAAAGTATTACGGAATATTAAATGGTGAGTGTCGTAGAATCGTATTAACTTTATTTTGAAAACTGTTGGTATGTAGCATTAAAACAAATGCAAGAACCGTGTCGATGGAAAAGAAAGACAAATCCAAGGGGAAATATTTATTATGGAACCTGTTGTCAATGCTATAGTTTATTCCAATAGAATAAAGCATGCTTATTAGACCAGAAATTGTTTTTGTTCTGTCTTTAGATGCATTTGTTGAAACAGTTCGAACACACAAAAAAGTTTTAGCAAAAATTAGCAGTCTGAATGAACCAGGGACAGAATTAATACAACTCATGCAGGAATGCCTTTTGTCCAGCATTATGCAAGTACAACTCGAGCTTATTCAAGCTAGTACAAGATTCTAAAAAGATGGGTGCTATATATATCCACTCTGATATCACCATCAACCAATACGTTTGATGCTTAGAGTTTGATTTTGTATAACTTTAAGGTGTAGTATACAAATACAACATGGTATAGTGGGAAGTAGTGAAAATTACTGATCTGAGGTGTTTGATGCGTGTGACTGTTTGCGTCGGGAAGTAGTCACACGCATCCAACACCGAGGGATCAGGAATTTTCAATACTATCGAAATAAACCATGTTGTATTTGTTTTACTATACCTCACAAATATTTCTCTGAATTTGGTGTTAACACATCAAAATATAACCCGAAAATGTCAATTCTTCTTGATTTTCAACAACTGATAAGAGATTTCGGGTGTGCGATAGTAGGGATGCGATAGTTTTTCAATTTTTTCCCTTACGTGGGCGTTACGCGCACTTGGGGGAAGTAGACAATATACTGTCATAGGCATCAGGTTTAACAGACCAATTGTATTCCGTGGTTTTCTAATAAATATTTATGAGGTATAGTAATAGCATGTACAATAGAGTGGTGGAGGAAGCAGGTTAACTCTCCCCTGCCCCGGCGTTCCCTGACGTACGGACAAAATTTGGAAGGGGGCGCACAAAAGATGGGAGAACATTTTGAAAAGGTATAGTCAGGGATCAATTTCATGAAATAATTAGAATGCATCATGTTGTACTGTAAACGCCAATAATTTCGCACTCAGTAATTTTCGCGCACAGCTAATTTTGGACCATTTCACGCGATTTTATTTTCGAGCACGTGAACATTGGCCAAGTATGGAATTTCCTTTATAACAAATACACAGTAATTGTTACGGTGCATTTATTTTTGCGCTAAATTTATTTTGCACGAAAATAAACGTAGTGCGAAAAATACCACATACACAGTATGTGCTATAACCCTTGAAGTTTGCAGCAAGCAATCAGACTCTGTAACGAGATCCGTAGCATATCTTATATATTCTATAACATTGGTGTTTTGTATTGTGTAAGAGACTAGTAATGATTGATTAAGTCCAAATCATTGCATATTAATATTTTTTGTACATGAATCGTTTTTTGGTATTATTTTAGACTAATTTTGTTACTATCACGTGGACTAACCTTGAACATAAGTTTGTTTGAATATTTATTCAGCAAGATTGGGTACATTGTTATGATTTGGAAAATACAGACTAATTTATTTCCCTGTATGGTCGTTTTGTTTTATTTGCGTTAATCGGCTGCTTGCTGCATACTTCAAGACTTATAAGAGTATGGTTGTAAGTTCCAGCTTACAGCTCAATTTCACAAAAAAATAGAAACTGTTTGTAGTGTATGTCACATTGGATGGTATCAAGATTTTACACTGGGTGAATTTTAAAACTCGTCCCAATGTCACAAAGAGAAGAGAGGTGGACACATAGATTTGAAAATGCAATATGGTATATACAATCCATTTAAATGTTTGTGAAATCAGCCCCAGGGGTCAATTTCACTAACATTAAAACGCATTGTTAATGCATCGTAAGACGGAAGGCATCGTTCACTCATCGCAAATCTACGATCACCTTTTGGCTCATCGCACACTTTCAAAGGGCTTTTTGCATTTGTGAAATGCAGTCTAGCTGCGCACTGAACTCATCGCAGCTACGATGCATCACAATTGTTTAGTGAAATCGACCACATGTCTTGTTAGGTCAATGATGTGCTGACATTGTCAAAAGTTTTAGGGGTCACTGCAATTATATATATTCCCAATTTCAATATTTAGCATATAGGCCATTTTTTGAAAAGAAAAGATTCATATTTACAACTGATTTGAGTTGCTTCATGAGATACTTATTTACAACTGATCTGAGTTGCTTTATAGTATGATCTTTACAATGATTTCAAAATTCTCAATTTTGGACCAATATTTCTTCAAGATTTCAGTAGTCATAGTAATATTGTAAAGCATGATATTTTTCTTACTCTTCGTATAACAAATGTTCTTACATTTATCTTTGTCATTTTTACAGAATCAGTATATATGTGTACATGTAATTTTTTCATTCAAATTTGAAAATGTACTTGTAGCAAATAATTAATGTAGCCAGTAACTTCAACTACACATTCAAGAAATATCTTATCATGTTTATAAATAAATAAATGTAAACATATTTACAGCCTTGTCTTTATAACCCACATTTTGTGCAGATTTAAAAGAGATTCCAAACAAATTCTACCTACTGTAAATCTTGAACCACAATTGAGCTCAAATTTGGATGATTTAATCAATACTGATCAGCAAGTGGCCCGTGGCGCTTTCATTGCCTTTGTGACATCTGTTATTTCAGAAACACAAAATTGCTGACCAGATGTTGGGGCAATCTACACGGAAGTGCAAATCCAGATGAAAACGCATCTACGTAAACCGTTTTACAGAAGACTGTGGCTACATGGGCATCAGATCCGGATCTGCTGCACAGCACTCGGTGCACGCGTACGTGGAAGCGGTGTACAGATATCTCCTGTAGATGTGTTTGCATCTTGATCTGCGCTCCGTGTAGATCGCCCCATAGTATCTTCAGCAGTTTCAATGTGTGCCTTTGTTGCAAGCCGGCAAGCAATGTGTCATATGGTTGGTAGCAAGCAAAGAGTGTCCCTAAACTTAACAGTGGTTTATGAAATGGTGGCGATTCTTTGAAATCTCCATTTTAAGTCTGTGATCTTTTTTCAATGTCTAAATTCAGGAACTTTTAGTAGTGCCTAGCTGTCAATCAATATTATAGAAATCTGTCAATGTATTTTGCTACTGCCAAGTTAAGCATAGCTGTACACTACCGGTCAAAAGTGTTTGCGCATGCTTTATCACAGGCAAAAGCGTAATTATTATATCAAACGACCAAGACTCTGAAACAAGTCATGTTTTTATAGGTGCCTAATGTATCTAATATAAATAATCTATGTTTTCTCTGATATTTGATCTTCCATAACCATAAAAATGGCCCATTTCATGGACCATGTACAAATACACCACACACACGTTTTGCTATATACCTATGATCATGATGATAAATATCATTTTCAGGTCATAAGTTTCCCAACAAATGTGCAGTGATGTATTTAAACTCCGTTTTTGAATGTGCGGAAGAAAGTATACAGTATGTTTAGCATGCCATATTTTCAAATGCGGTAAAGGCATTTCCTGTTGAGTTCTTTACATCTATAAATGTAAAATATAAATCTGGAAAAATATATATGATGCAAATGATGAACGGTTCTCGCGAATATGGCTGGTTGAAGGTTTCTGCACAAACACTTTTGACCGGGAGTGTACTCTCTACAACTTACTCATGTTATTTAAATTGAGCTTTCATATAATTTTCACATCCTATTACTGCCATAAATATTTGTTGAAACCTGAATTAATATTGACAATTTAAATTATTAAACTGAAGTGCCAATGTATGGTCTTGCATATGGGAACAGGTACTGTAATCAGATATTAAAGGGACTAGCCTAGATTCCACTTAGAATTAAAAACTTATGGAAATGCTCTAAATAAAGCTTAAAAGTGTAGCAAAATCCAAAAAAGTACAAACATTTACACAGAAATGGCTCAAATTGAAAGAATCAATTTGAAATACATCATTCTGTGATGATGGTGTAACTATCCAGTGTTTTCTAAACCCTAAATTTGCACCTCAGATGGATTTACCAGATAAAAGATCAAATAAAGCTCTTGGAAATAACTTCATACATATTAAAAGAGAAACAATTTCATCAAAAACAATTTGTTTACATGTACCAACCACAGGTGTAGAAACAAGATCTTCTGAAGATTTGAAACTAGAAACACTTGATTTCACACCATTTTTTGGCACCGGCAGCAACATTAAAGTTAGTAAAGAATTGCAATTTTCTCCAATATTCATCAAAATCATGGAAAACAACTGGTAGGATATATTACTACAAACATGTTGTGTTGATTCATGTAAAAAGTATGTAGGTAAAAAATTAGTGGGAAGAATCTAGGCCAGTTCCTTCCACATACGGTATCCACTTTTTTATAATTAACTCTTTGCATGCTGGCTGACAAACCCTTGAAATTAATGTATATCCTGATTCCAATAAACCATCATATTCTAGAACTGAAGCTTTGTCAAAGTATTTTACACCATATCTGACAAGCTGGTATGTGATAACTCAATGGTGAAGGCGATGTACTTTCTGAAAATCAGTAGTAGTTGAATTGGTCGAGTGGATAAAGTATATGGAGTGGATATATACAATATGTTTTATTTCATTTGTATTTTTGTGTAGCGTAATATTGTAAAGCCCATTGAGATGTCTTTGCACTGATAAGAACTTTGAACTAATTCTATTGACTCTTATTTCAAGGAATACTGTAATCTATTGTTGTTTCAAATAAAATTTGGACACGAACGCGGCAATTTGAATCTAACATCCGCGTATCAACAAGTTGTGAAAGTAGGGGGAGCGGGTTGGCACAGCAGTATTCCCTTGCTAAGCTTGCTTCAATGATGTCCCGTGTTCGATTCAGGCACCCGGCACTTTATGTGCATTTGGTTTCAGTCCATGCTCGTTTCCGCAGGTTTTTCTCAGAGTACTCTGGTCTTCCTCCTGCATTCAAAAACTGAATTTAAAAACATCTTGGAGCCCTGTTGAGGATAAGTTTCCTTTAGCTTACTTGATACCAAGTACATTATATACCAAGTTGGGTTTCTTTGGCAAAATCCTAAACAAGGTGAATACGCAACCAACAATTCACTGCACTGCAATGTTACACATGCCTGAAGCCCGGGGGGGGGGGTACTCAAGTTTGGTTTTGGTAGGGGTGTGCCGCTGGAAATTTGAAGTACCACCCATGCATATACCAATTTTTAAGAAAAAGGGACCCATCCATG
>JXSR01S005386.1:23294-34169 GCA_000969725.1 Ophiothrix spiculata | reverse complement strand
CTTGAGAACTGAAGTAATCTTGAAAAGAGCATCTTGGGGAGCGGAAGAGGAAGCTTGAAAAGGGGGTCTCGAGGGCGGCACATACCCGTACTTTCCGTCAATGTAAGTACCCCCCCGGGCAAAAACCAATTCTAAATGTAGTAATAACAGTTGACCGCATTACTGAAGTGAATCACACTAAATTGTCTTGATTCAGTGGGCAGTTGTGAAAAGTGCATAACCCGTTTTCTCAGTCTAGAGATACAAAATACTAGATTATTTGAATTCACACCTATAATTTTTTTTGAAGTTTTAGTAACACTTGTTGCTCCTACAGTTTGTGTGACAGACACCTTTGTTTACAAACAAAATTATGATGCGTTAAGCCAAAAAAAAAAAAAAAGGTTCGTCTCAAAGCTGACGCGCGCAATAGTAAAATCGGGCGATATTATATATAGATTGAACTCAAGTGTTTGTTAGCGCTTGCTGCCATATGCTTGCTGCTCAAGTAATGCTATGTACAGAGTCCATCAATTTCATCACAGCGACATCGCTCCATCTTAACATTTTAAAGCGCACCTCTCATAGCGTGTGTAAAGACTGCTTATCAAGCGATGTTGCAGCGATGAAATCGCCAGACTCTGAACGCACCATTAGGCAAAAAAATATTGTTCCGTTGCCCTTTTCTGACTGATATCATCTGGTCAGATCAATTATATTCAATAAATACCTCAATGTTATTACAAAGTAATTGGGATGTTCATGTGTTTGAATAGTAATGACATGCAAATCTGTTGATAATTGTCCAAACAGTCCAACAAGCCTTCCCTAACAGGCTGTTTTTCATTGAAACAGGCGATCAAACAGACGATGGAATGGCATGCAAAAAGTTCAGATACTATTTTGCATGTAAATACCACAATTTTATGCCATTCTTGGGTTATCTGTTATATATGCCATAGAAACAATGACATAAAACCATAGAGGAGACGACAGACAACAATTTATTCTGAATTCATGTCATTTTCATGAGCATGAAATGCAAAATTTGGCCTATTTTTCTTCAAAATACAGCAAAAAAAAGCACTAAATCAAAAAACTGAGTCTGTACTTTAAATTTCCCATGTCTTCCAAACACTGTTATGAATTTTCAAGAGCATAGTACTATCACAAATAAAGACGTGAATACAATTGAAAAGTGTTACCTCTACCCTGGTTATTAGAGACTCTGCTTGTGCAGAGTCTAAAAATCAGGTCTTTTTTTTTCCTTTTTTTGCACAATGTTTTCCATTAAACTTACCATTTCCAGCACAGAAATGCACAATAAATGTGTTAAATTAACAAATCATTGGTGTCACTCACATCAAAATAACTTCAAAATTATCCTGCTTTGTAATCATATGACTCTAACAAGGGAAAGTATAACTCTTCTTTCAGAAAATGTAAAATCTCCTTCAGGAAAAGTTAAAAAAATATAAGAATCACGACCGACCAACCCGACTTTAAAATTGTATCCCCAACACAACAATTTGGGCTTAATCTGCAACAAGATAATAGTATACAAATATATACCGACTTGAAGATCTCTGGTTAAAACTATGAGCCTGAAGTGACTAAAATAGCAAAATTTTAGTCACTGAAGGATCATAGTTTTAATCCAGAGATCTGAAAAAGTCGGTATATATTTGTTTTATATACCGCATTAATAAATTTCTGATTTCGGTAATTTTCATGTGCTAAAAAAATCTAATTTAGTAAAATAACAATTTTGAAAAAATGCACTCACACAATGCTTACAAGGAATGCGTGCGTAGGAAAGTGCGCGCAATTGCTTGCGCGAATTAGTTTGATGAGTGCGTAATTTTGTGCGTGAAAGTTGCTTCGCGTATAAGGTAAATGCAGTAAGCACTATATAGTATTTCCGAAAGTGCTAAATAGTACTTTCAAAAGTACTATTTAGCGCCATATAGTACTTTCAAAAGTACTATTTAGGGCTTTCATCAATCTGGTTAAAGCTATTTGAAGTCATGTGATCGGGTTTTATCCAATCAACTCTGTTAAATTTATTAATGCGGTATATAATAAGTGCTGTTGTAAGGCTAAACAAGTTAATGCTGAAGGAAGGTTAAACAAGAGAAGAAATAGTGTGTTTCCCATTGTGCATTGCTTCCTATGGGATTTGGTCCACGACTCATCACTGACTACTCACATGTGATTTCCAGTGGGAGCAATTCCATAGGACACTATGCATGATGGGAAGCATGCTACATCTATTCTTAGGCTCAATAGACTCATTAGGTGTACTTACATTATATACATCTGGCGTTGTGTTATTTCTCCTAATACTGACTGTCAATGTGTTCCTATCTGGGAGCAGTACTCTCATTTCTACTGTGGTTGTGCCATGATCTGTTGTCTGTATATAACAAAAAAAAAGAATCAGATACACCACTGACTTGGTGTATACACAAGGAATTTAAAAGGGGGAACTGGTACTTGCCGCCATTTTGATTACACTGCCATGTAAATCCTAGAGGATGGCAGCCATCTTGGATTGTCGCTCCAGCATGTTACGGCTCTGCATGCCACACTTCAAGAGTCTTCGCAACAGATTAGCGGGGAAATAGGCGTTCTTTGATCAGAGCAGGTTGCAATACATGCTACTTGTGTGCGCGAAACAAAATGCACACGCTGTATATGCGTCAAGTAAAGATTTACGCGATCTGCCCGGTTATCGGGCCAAACTCCAAATGTATCCAAAGTACAATAACTCTGCTCCATGAGCGACACAAGATGGCGGAGAATATCGGTCCCCCTATAAAAATTCCTTGGGTGTAGATTATCTTCCAGTCCATACTCTTGACAAGAACCAATCAATTACTGACAAAATATAACTAAAATTCACCATTTATGTATGAATGCAATAGACGTATTAAAGTGTGGAAAAAGCGCACTTTTGCCCTTTTTGCACAAATACCAATGGTTGTGAAATAAATCTTTGCTTGAAATGCTATTTCACTGTACCACAATTTATATACCATATTGTTCCCTATTAATTGACAATGTTCTATAAAATGCTCACCCAACAAAATTTCAAAGAGAAGTGTTGAAAAACATTCAATTTGAAGCATTTTCGTATATCATTAATCAATCCCTGTAAAGATGTAAAAGTTTTCAGTACTTCCAGATAATTGGTGGCCATATTTAACAATCAGTTACCGTAATTGTCAAGCTTACCTGGCAATTTTGTGCAAATTTTGATGTTGAAAAGCAGTCTCTAATAATCGCCCACCCTTCATGAAATGTTGCCGCCCAGTGGGCGATTAATAGGAACAATACGGTATATCTAAAAACTCTTATCCGATTTTGAAAATTATACCAATATAAATTAAATTACAATGGATCTTGGCAATTGCTTTACTGGTTCATACTGTAGTAACTAAAATAGGACGAAAACAAAATAAGCACACTGTAATGCTGTGTTGTTTTACATCTTTTACAATAAATTATGCTAGATTTTATTTTAAGTTGCATAATCTTACATCATGTTTACCAAAATTAGGTACTGGAAAACAACATCGTGAATGCCACAACAATTTCTGTATCATGAAACCAAATCCACAAGAGTTTGTCCGAGCATGACTACTGCTTTCCAGCAATTCCATAGTGAATCAGTAATGTTATCATAAGGAATTTTCAAGGTATTCCTTTTGGCTCAAAAATTTACATTTTATTGTACATTAACAATTACAAGAAGCATAACCAAGCTTTCCTAATACAACATGACTTCATCTCATGCTGCAGTTTCAATGCTTTCAATTCAAATCTGAGAAATTGGAGCGGAAAACAAACAAAGCAAGAAAAACGATCCGTCTTCAACTAATGCTTTTGGGGTATTTACTAGGTATTTATGTATACAATGTACTCATGGCTGCTATATATAGGTGGGATGCATTATCAAACGATTGAGACAGTCTAGGGGTTTAGATTCTGCCTCAAGAGGACACGACTGAGACAACAATTAACAACTCTTAGACTTCAATCTAGACCTTTTGAGAATTTGTTACAAAATTGCTAGATCGTTGAATCACATTTGACTCTTAATCACCTAATCGCATATGTGACCCCACAATACAAACCTCGGATAAATTGACCCCTGGTTATTTTTGTGTTATTACAGATTAAAACTTATTCCACATTTGAAATTCCTTGATTTTAAAAGTAGTAAAATAGTTTCAACAGTTGCTATTCTCGGTTAAAGTACCCTTCTGTTGCAAGAGTAAGTGTAAAAGCAATTGAAAAAACTTGCAATAAAGTTTTATTTTATGCATACCAGTTTTTCTTCTTCCTCTGCTTGTATAAAGTTCCTCATAATATCACTGCCTCCTATGACTCACACAGTATGCCCCTTTCCTGCCCTCCCCACCCTGAGTTCATACCTGTTCCTTCTTCCTCTGCTTGTATTAAGTTCCTCATAATATCACTGTCTCCTATGACTCACACAGTATGCCCCTTTCCCGCCCTCCCCACCCTGGGTTCATCATACCTGTTCTTCTTCTTCCTCTGCCTGTATAAAGTTCCTCATAATATCACTGTCTCCTATGACTCACACAGTATGCCCCTTTCCCACCCTCCCCACCCTGGGTTCATCATACCTGTTCTTCTTCTTCCTCTGCTTGTATAAAGTTCCTCATAATATCGCTGTCTCCTATGACTCGCACAGAACACACTACAAAAGGAAAAAACAAAAGGAGAGAGAATCAACAATTAACAATCATCATTATATACCGATTGGCAATTATAGTTTTTGCCCTCATGAGCAGTCAATATTATTTATACTTCAACTTTTCCACAGTTCCATTATTTCAGCTTAAATCAGATTATCTGGGCCTCAGGCTAAATCTGTCAAAAGATACCGTATAAGTGGTATATTTCGCGCTACATTAATTTTCACACTTTTCGCTCTCAATTCATCTAGCACAAAAATAAATGTAGAGCGAAAAGTGGTATTTGCATACCGCCGCATGTAAAAAAATCACAAGCGCCAAAATAATAAGCATGCGAAATGATTAAAAATATCCTTGTGTGAAAATTACTGAGCGCGAAAATATTGGCGTTTACAGTACCGGCGCTTCAATTTTTGTGTCCCCTAAAGCTCCCCAATGTACTTGGGTCAACAACACTGTAAGCCAAAGTAGGACTCAAAGAAACAACCTAATGATTTCAAGTCCTGCACTCTATAAAATAATTTGTTTTATTTGACACTGTATGATAAAGTCCCTTTTTCAATTAGCTGGCCTGTACAAATTAAGCATTTGAGGGAAATTTTGTGACTCAGAAGGAATAAACAATAAAATACATATAAGGAAAACGTGTCAAGTAGGGACATTTTGCCAAACTTGAGGGAAATTGTACTTGGGCCTAAAAAAAATTGTTTGATTGGCGTAACCCGACCGACCCTATTTTTATTGCCGACTCTAAATATTTTGATTTTTTTTGAGCATGGTAAAAAACCTCCAAATCCCAAATTTGATGGGAATCCGACTCAAGGGGGCCCCGAGATATGGCTTGCAGGACATTCAAAATGACAAATAAAAGATGTGTTACAGAGAAAGTGAAGATGTTTTTGTATATGTGTCGTACATTTTATGTTCTTGTATGTGAAGCATAGACATAAAAAATAATTAAAAATATTTTTAAAAAAATCCAACCTACCTACCCTATTTTTTTCTATGTTACGCCAATCAAACAATTATTTTTTTAGGCCTTAGCTTGCAGGGAAATGAACACTTTTACAACCCTGTTCAATGTACTATTGGACCAAACTCACCTATCCCATTATACCTCCTTCACTGTGATCCCTTCAGCAAAATCTTTCTTTCACCATCAAAATAAATTTTTCACTTCAATGTTAAAGAGGGTCATTATTGGAGGTCTTTACACTTTAATCCACCATCTGTACAGTGTGTACACCATGGCAGTGCATCTTCATTCAGATGACAACATGTCATTTAAAAGCCTCCCTTGGAATATATCACAATATTACATGCTGCTGTTTCATGTATCAATAGTACATGTACTTTACAGATCAAGAGCTCTAAGAGCATATTTCAGAGGAAATGCGGGAAAATGGGAAAATTTACATGGCTAAATATTTTGGGGCGGTTGGCTATATTTCGGTCTGTACCGGCCAGAACCGGCAGGCAAACACCAGTTGAGTATTGAAGCGGCGGCTTAAGCAATAAACAACAACAGTCAAACATATCACATTTCAGGCCTCTGTGTTGAGCGTACTGTACCATCAATGATTAGCAGCCCGCTTTGTATAATGTATATTTGTGATGGCTTACCCCGAAAAGGGGAACTTTGCGACAGAACACTTTGAATCAAGAAACTGGTGAAAATAGGCAGCAAAAAATTAATAATAAGAATTTCCAGCAGCAGATTTCTGTTGTAAAATTTGATTGCCTTGATCAATTTCAACAAGTCATTTCAAAGATTAGAATATGAGCCATCACATTTGAGCATACCTATGATATTGCCAGAAACTACAGCAATCTCTACTAGCAATGCATATTATTACTGCAAGTTCCTTCCCTCTTTTATAAATGCAGTACAATTTATTCAGATATCACCATTGAGTTTGGAATCAGATTTTATCAGATGAACTCTGAAGATTAGTCAACATCACTTACATATATTTTGTAACCTGGGAAGGGGTGGGATATCAAAGTGTTTGGAATTAGATTTCAACAGACAAACTCTACCATATACTAATTATGGCATTTTAATCTGGGGCAATACTTGTAAAATATATTTAGATAAGGTTCTCAAGTTACAAAAATGGGCTATAAGGACTGTTTCTCATGAACATTACAGATGCCATACCGGCCCACTATTCAAAAAAACATAAAATTCTAAATGTATATGATTCTTTTAAACTTGAACTGGGAATCTTTATGTACAAGCACCAAACTAAACAGCTTCCAGAAACCTTTGCCGAGTACTTTTGTAAACATAGCCAAATTCATAACTATCAAACAAGAAATTCACAAAATTATAGTATATATAATGCTAAAAAAATGTTTGCTGACAGAGCGATCAGAATTACTGGACCCATTCTTTGGAATTCCCTTAACAAGAAATTGAAAGAGTTAGAAACTGTTAAACATTTTAGATTGGTTATGAAAAACACTTTACTTGATTGCTATAACTAAGTTTTGTTTGGCTTTGGTCGTTTATGTTGCTTTATTTTATAGTTTTGTGCTTGTATTTTTTGATGTGAAATGTAGGCCCTACTTAGCGGGGATAACCCTTTCAGGCCTTTGGTGGCCTTTTGTTATCTCCTCAATATCAGTTTGTTTTGTTTTGTTTTTTATTATGTTGAAAATGTTTTGATGTCTATGTCTATGTTATTTCATGATATTGAAATATAACTTTATATGATATGATATTGATATGACTCAGAAGATTAGCCATCACTAAGGCTTGGCGTCCAAAGACATTTGCTCGGCCGAGTGACATTCGCTCTTGATATTCGCTCTGACTTATTCGCTAAAACTGAGAGAGAATGTCGCTTGAATTGCACGAACATTGTTTCAATCGATGAAAGTGAATGTCACTCGCGCATGTTGTAGTGCTATGATTATTGAATAAACAAACCCAAGAATTCAATCTGAAGTGTAGCGAATGTCCTGAAGTTTGTTAAGCGAATGTCGCTTCCCGTTGGAACAAAGTTTTTTTGGTAGGGTGAGCGAATGTCACCCGGAAACGATTGTCTTTGGACGCCAAGCCTTACATATCTATTATTTTGTAACCTGGAGGGGAGGGGGCTGTCCCAGATTATCATCATGTTTGGAATCAGGGAAAAGGTATACTTTAGGGCCCACCAAAAACCTTCACCTGGGACCCGACCCTAACTCACTAACTGGGACCCGAATTTAACCCTAACCCTAGAATTTCTGATTGGACCTAAAGTATACTTGGTCCGGAATTAGATTTCAACAGATTAACTGATTAACAGATTCAACATCACTTATATATCTCAATTCCAACAGGAAGCGACATTTGCATTTAACAAATTTCAGGACATTCACTACATTTCAGATTGAATTGGAGCGAAGATGCATTTAAATCAGCAATAACTAAATATATACAAGTACAAGACTTAAAAGTAATGGACTAAGTGAAAGAAAAAGCATCGCACACCAACCCTGCTCGTTTAGTTCTACTAGTAGTATTACTGGAATGTTGAGCAGTATCAGCAAGAAAGAAAGATATAAGTGATGTTGAGCACCCCTATCCCAGATATCACTGTGTTTGTGCATCATTACTAATTTCTTTCTGTAATAAGATCATGGTATTATCAATACAGATTACAGTTAGCATATCATCCTTTCCTTTTTACATATAGTTAAAAATTCAGATATTATACAGTGTTGCATGGATCAGATTTCAACAGACTACAGACAGGATTAGCCAACATCACTGGCATCTCCAACTGCAACCTGCAAGAGTGAATGGGCTGGGTGGGGGGGGAGGGGCTACACAAGGATATCACTGTGGTTGAAATCAAATAAACAACACAACAAATAAATTGACAAGAGAGATCATATTGGCAATGAGAGGGGAATACTTGCATATGTATGGGGGGACAGGTTGGCGCAGCTGTCTTCCCTCGCCTTTCACCACTGCAGCCCTGGTTCGATCCCCGGTTGGACCTAGGTTGTATGTGAATTTGGTTGTCGATCCATACTCGTCCTCGCAGGTTTTCAAAGGTATACAAAGATCCAATTTCAAAACAACAGATGATTTCCTTGAAAAGGTTCACCAGGATAGTTGTAGAATAAGTAAAATATTTCTTGAAACATACATGTATCCAATTTACCCACGTTTTGGAGCTATGATGTTTTGTGATCTATTTGGCTTGTCTCTTGATCACATATGATGGCTTCTGTGACAACATCCAGTTCCAGTGTTTCTAGATGGTTCCTAGATGATATGGTCGTATATGTGATTTAGGTTGTATGCCGCGCCCCCCTTGTTGTTCATGGTTAGGTTGCCTCGCCTGCGTATCCAGATGGACTCTCTGATCCATCTCGGGAATCTTTCGTTCTCTCTAAGCAAGATTTTTGGATTGTCCCAGTCTATGATATGGTTGGTGAAAGCCATCATATGTGATCAAGAGACCAGCCAAATAGGTCTCGAAACGTCATAGCTCCAAAACGTGAGTAAATTGGATATGTTTCAAGAAATATTTTACTTATTCGTATACAACAGATGATTGACATAATCACAAACATCTCTTTTATAGACATAGTCATTTGCAACTCAAAGGGGGCTTTTATATAAGGTACAGACGAGGATGTACCATCCAAAAAGAGTTCAATTCCCAATCCCAGGACATCAGTGCATTTGGAATCTAATTTCAACACAACACAACAGAGAACTGACCAATATAGCACATATCCCTAACATCGTCATCTGCTTGCAACCTGTTTTTGTGCCGTGTCACATCTGAGATATCCTTATAGAAATGTCAACAAACAGATTTGGCTGACAAGATAGCAAGCATCCCTCACATCGCCATTTGCAACCACGAGAGAGGGAGAGAGAAGGGGGGGGGGCTTTCATATGGTATACAAGGATGTACCACACAAAGAGTTGAATTCCCAACCCCAGGACATCACTGAGTTTGGAATCTGATTTCAACTTAACACAACAGATGAACTGGCCAAGATGGCAAGCATCTCCCAGATTGTAACTTGAACCGAGGAGAGGGGGAGGACTTACATACAAGAATGTACTACTCTCCTCCCCCCCCCCCCCCCCCCCCATGAAACGAATGCACCAATCCTTGTAGATATCATTACTGAGTTTTGAATTTGACTTCAACACACCACAACAGAACTGACCAATATATAGCAAGCAATTCCCTAACATCGTCATCTGCTTGCAACCTGTTTTCGTGCCGGGTCACATCTGAAATATCCTTATAGAAATGTCAACAAACAGATTTGGCTGTTAATGCCAACGTGATTCAGGCTAATCTGACATTATAGTTAGAGTAATAGGTAGGGATATGATGGTAAGTAAGAGGACCACTCAAAGAAATAAGTACCCTGCCCCTAAATATCACTGTTTGGAATTAGATTTCAACATAACAGATCATTGACAAGATAGCAAGCATCTCTCACACCGTCATTTGCAACCAAGAGAGAGAGAGAGAGAAAGAAAGAGAATGAGGGGGTGGGGAGCTTTCATATGGTATACGAGGATCTACTACCCAAAAAATTTGAATTCCCAATCTCAGGACATCAATGAGTTTTGAATCTGATTTCAACACAACACAACAGATGAACTGACAAAACCGAGGAGGCGGGACTTAACATACGAGAATATACTACTCTCCCCCCTCCCCCCGATGAAAAGAATGCACCAACCCTTGTAGATATCATCACTGGGTTTTGAATTTGACTTAAACACACCACAACAGAAGAACTGACCAATATAGCAAGCATCGCTAACATCGTCATCTGCTTGCAACCTGTTTTTGTGCCGTGTCACATCTGAGATATCCTTATAGAAATGTCAACAAACAGATTTGTCTGTTAATGCCAACGTGATTCAGGCTAATCTGACATTATAGTGAGAGTAATAAGTAGGGATGAAAGTGTTGATGACTTGAGGGATGAAAATACACTTGGAATCAAGTACTCATTGTTTTATTAACTCCTGACCGACAAAACAAAGCGTGGAAGATTGCTTTATCTTCTACTCTCAGATTTTAAGGACATCTTAATACTGATTTTCATATTTATTTTTCACACTCTTACAGAAAAGGAAGACATTTTTTTCACCCATATAAGCCCAAGAATAGCAAAACCTCACTTAGAA
>JXSR01S005386.1:6045-22612 GCA_000969725.1 Ophiothrix spiculata | reverse complement strand
TTTCAAATTTATTCTTTACATCTTGAAGAAAAATATACAGAGTGTATTATTTTCAAGGTTTTAGTTATTTGTAGTAGTGCGTAACCATTCACCGTGAACCTCGAGTAAAGTCAGCATTTTTCACATCTCCTGACAAAATTGAGATTTTTGATTAAAATGTTCATGCATTTCTCAAACTCCTTGGAAAATGTCAGGTTCCATTTCAATTCCAAAATAAAAGAAAACTGACATTTTCTAGACGTATTCGAATTGAAAATATTCATAAAATCAAAATTTCCAAGGAAGAGTTACATGATTTTGCATATTTGGACTTGTCAAGTTTGAAGAAGAGGAAGAACATTTCTTTTACTTGACTCGGCAATATAACAGGGATCAATTTTACTGGAGGTTTGATGTGGATGGTCATTGGTCACATATGTGACCCGCCATGTTGAAAGGTACCTTAAGGTCGGCACAGTAAATTACGAAATACAGACCATTGAAGCTGAGCATAGTCAAGAATCATGTTCAAGGTAAAATTTCAAATTTCATCAGAAACATTACCTTTGAAGTGTATTCTATCATATTTTATCAGGTTTCAACATCCAAAGCATAAGAAAGATGTGTTAAAAACCAAGATAAAAATCCTCTCTCCATTCAAGATTTACTCAGTACAAAAACATTAAACTTGACTTTCTCATAACTATAGTTTTCCTAATCAGCCTGATGCTCTTTATCAATTTGGATGTAACTTTGTAATGGAACATTCAATAAGCAAAAGCAAGGTGTCATTTTAAAGTTTAAAATATAATCTTTCAGATGAAACCGAAAAATCAATTTTCATTTTGGGACCCTTAAGGTACCTTTCGATATAGCAGGCCACATATAATATCCATCTTTGAATACAAATGCCCCTATCAGATTAATTAAACACCATTCACTTTGCCTTACCTTTTTCTAAGTACTGTTCTAACCATAGATATACAGGGGAGATACTGAGCTTTGTATACCGGCCCATGTAATGGCATCGTCAGCCATGGAGCAGAAATTGGGGGTATTCGGGTCAACTCGGTTCCCGCAAAATTCAACTCCGAGTGCTGAGATTTGGTTGCGCGAATAATACTTTACACAAATGATGTACCAACCGGCACGCAAAGTGTTCGTGCAATATGACAAGATGCAATATATCATTGGCAAGAACCTGAATACCCCCAATTTTGTCTCTATGCTGGAATAAAAATGGCAGCGAACCTGGTATCTCCCCAGTAAATCTATTGTTCTAACCCTCTTCTCCTGGAGTCTAGCTGCTGTTCTGATAAATTGAAAGGATATTTGTGACCCGTCATATCGAAAGGTACCTTAAGGGTCCTAAAATGAAAATTGATTTTTTGGTCTCATCTGCAAGATTATATTTTAAGCTTTAAAATGACACCTTGCGTTTGGTTATTGGATGTTCGATTGCAAAGTTACATTGAAATTGGTAAAAGGCATCGGTCTGATTCAGAAAACTATCATTCTGAGAAAATCAAGTTTAAAGTTTCTGTACTAGTAAAACTTCAATGGAAAAAGGATTTTTATATCGATTTTTTAAACATTTGTCTTATGTTTTGGATGTTGAAACCTGATTAATATGATAGAATACACTTCAAAGGTAACATTTCTGATGAAATTAGAAATTCGACCTTGGACGTGATTTTTGATTATGCTCAGCTTCAATGGCCTGTATCTCGTAACTTACTATGCCGATATTAAGGTACCTTTAGATATGACGGGACACATTTATCTATCATCTTTGAACACAAGTGCCATTACTTGGACTAAACACCATGAAATTTGCCTTACCTTTTTCTAAGTACTGTTCTAACCCTCTCCTCCTGGCGTCTAGCTGCTGTTCTGATAAATTGAAAGGCCATTTGCCGGGGAATTTGGGGAAGAGGAAATCGACGTATTCTTTCTTCAGTGCATTGTGTATCGCTGCAAATTCTGAGTACCTATGTGAACATTGCAGTCTGCCTGCCATATATACATTATATACCTGCAAAACAAAGGAGGATAAAATCAATTAATCAATCAATCAATCAATCAATCAATCAATCAATCCATCAAATCAATCAATCAAGGAATCAATCAAATCATCTTGAATTCTGGAGGAAGATTTACTTCAGAACAAATAATTTGATTTTAGTGTTTTTTGGCCCATTTTTTCTGGAAAGATATCTAAAAGAACAATTCTCATATTTTTGATTTTTATATTTTTCTGAAATAATGAAAAAAAAACCACCTCTAAATTTACTACCTTTGACCCAAAATGTCATGCTTTGACCATTTTGGCAAAACCCTCAAATCAAAAATTGGGTTAAAATCATGAAAATCAAAAATTCAAGGTCTACACACTTCATTTGCTCCAAGAAATTTCCCAATCTAACATTGGAAAATTTTATAAAGCCTTCCTGAAAATTGAGAAAAAAATTACATTTGTGTCAGTTTTTGCCAAAATCATAAATTTGGTAGGGAGGGTAACATTATCATAAGAACCAGAATTTTGTGGTATCGCCCAAAAGCATTAAAATTTTCCATAAAATACTTTTTACAAAGTATTTTCACCGATAAACTAACAAGAACTGGTTGTAATTTCATTCTTATATAAATCAGCTAAAATAAGATGACTCCTCAAGGTTCCTAAAGTTTTTTAAAAAGTAATTAATAACATAGGAATCATCTTTTCAAGACTTTCCATCTGCTTCTTGACAATTTGCAGCCAAAAGGTAAAAAAAAGAAGACAACATATTTGGAAGCTTAAGTAGGCATCATTGTTATTGCATTTTTTCGTATACTTTGTTGACTATTGGGTTAATTGGGGATCACATATATATGTTCGCGCTTTTTGACCTTTTTTGGCGCATTTTCACACTTTTTAAAAATCTGATCGCGCTTTTTGCCATTTAAAATCGCGCAAAATCCTGGTGCTTACATTACCATAATGACCATATCAAAATCCATTTGATAACTCATTATGGTTTAGGCAAGTAGTTTAGTGTAGATATTAAAGCTATTGAAAGTGCTAGGGGTAGGAGCTTGGTCCGATTTTTCAAACTTAAGTTTTCAGTGTCATATGAAAGATGACCACTACAATTTACAAGTTTCAAATTTCAGCAAAATTGTTTAAAACGTTTTGATTTTATGGGAAATTTTGTATTCGAGATCCACCTATTGATACGCATATCTGCCAACATTGTAAAATCCAAAATCAGGACAAAAACGTCGAGCGCTTGCGCAAGGATTTTAGGATTTTGGCGCACATATATGTTCCAAGAGCATAAATATGTATTGAATACAGGTGAGTTTGTGACTTTCCTTATCTTTATTAAGGCGTTTTTTTAGGTTTTGGCCCAAATATATGCCACAAGAGCATAAATATTTACTGAATACAGGTCGGGATTGGTTACTTTTCCTTGTATTTTTATTTTTTTTAAATATCTCAAAATCGGGATGTCCAGATTTTTGGCCATTTTGAGGGTTGTAAATCAGGACAATCCTGATAAATTCAGGACAGTTGGCAGGTTTGGATACGTTACCGGTTTTGTGTAAAATTAATTATGGTTACCATAATTAGACACATTTTCCAATACAACTCCAAAACGGAACATAACTTCGCCGTGAAATTTCACATGGATTATTAGAAAAATACGAGCAAACCTAGGCGAAATATGAACACTGGTAGCATGGTCAACAATGGTCAACCATGGTCGACCATGGTTGACCATGATCAACCATGGTCAACATGGTTAGTATGGTTGACCATGGTCAAACATGGTCATTTTCAAACTTGACCATGGTTGACCATGGTCACCTCAAATTATCCATATCTGACTATGGTCAACCATGGTCAAGTTTGAAAATGACCATGTTTGACCATGGTCAACCTTGCCAAAGCCATGGTTGACCATGGTCACCTCAAATTATCCATATCTGACTATGGTCAACCATGGTCAAGTTTGAAAATGACCATGTTTGACCATGGTCAACCTTGCCAAAGCATGTTTGACCATGGTCAACCATGCTAACCATGTTGACCATGGTTGACCATGGTCAAACAGATACAATTTAACACGACAGTTTTTGTATATTTAATCTTATATAGAATTAGATTCACAAAATTTAAGTTAAAGTACACTTTCTCGCTTCAAAACAAGAGTGTTACCATGGTCAAATATGGAAAATATGACCATGGTCAACCATGGTTAAACATGATCATATTGACCATGGTTAACCATGTTTTTGAAAAATGGCACCACCTTGGTCAAAAACAACCCAGAGTGACCATGGTCAAACTCTGCATGTTTGACCATGGTTAACCATGGTTAAACATGATCATATTAACCATGGTTGACCATGGTCATACATGCAGAGCTTTTAAACATGGTCACTTTGGACTGTGCTTGACCATGGCGTGCCATTTTACAAAAACACGGTTAACCATGGTTTCACCATGGTCAAAACCCATGGTTGAACCATGGTTAAACCATGCTTTTTTCGCATAGGATATTATTTTGGTACCAAATCTCAAAAAGTTTGAAAAAAGTCAAAGCAATTGGACCATGCTCCTTTAATATGGACTAGAAGTAACTTGATCTAAAATTAAATTTTCAACAACCTCCTCACCATTCCTAATGTTACTTAACAAACCTTACCCTTAAATCACTATACAAATCATAGATTTACAGGCGAGATACAGGACTTTGTATACCAGCCCATGTAATGACGTCATCAGCCATGGAGCTAAAATCGGGGGTATTCGGGTCCATTCGGTTCCCAGCAAAATCAACTCCTGGTGCCGATATCTGGTTGCGCGTAGAGACAAACTCCACAAAGAATACTTTACGCAAAAGATATGTTATCCTGTGTGCTGAAGCATGTGTGCGTGTTTTCAATATTCGCGCATTATGACAAGAATCGGTACCGTGCATTATCAGCAAAAATCTGAATACCCCAATTTTGTCTCCATGCCAGGATAAAAATGGTGGCGAATCTGGCATCTCCCCTGTAAATCTATGATACAAATCTATTAAACCACATCAAAATCTTGTACATGTACAAATGTACATCATAAATTTCGCACATACAAAAATTCTCTTATCTCATGTTGCAAAACATTTGATTAATATCTCGCACATGCAGGTTAACTATTTGTAGACACCTGAATATAAAAACAATTGATGATAATATTCTCTTGTATGTATTTCTACCTGGGACTTCTACAATGGAAAGATTCATGCTTGTGTTAATTAAATTCTGTCAAATATGGCATACGCCAGAGATATGAAGATACAGCTTCAAAATTAGCTCGGTATTGGAGTAAAGCATGTCAAAATTCGTGGGATGCTGTTACAAAATAAGCATTATGATGCAAATTGCAATAGGGGATTCACATCATAATACAAGGCAGTCAAAGATCAGGTATCTCTTTATTTTGTGTTTTTGGTATAGATCATATCATCATCATATCAAGTTTATTTCAATATCATAAAATAACATAGACATAGACATCAAAACATTATCAACATAATAAAAACCAAAACAAACTGATATTGAGGAGATAACAAAAGGCCACCAAAGGCCTGAAAGGGTTATCCCCCAAAATGCTAAGTAGGGCCTACATTTCACATCAAAAAATACAAGCACAAAACTTTATAAAATAAAGCAATATAAACGACCAAAGCCAAACAAAACTTAGTTATAGCAATCAAGTAAAGTGTTTTTCATAACCAATCTAAAATGTTTAACAGTTTCTAACTCTTTTAATTTCTTGTTAAAGGAATTCCAAAGAATGGGTCCAGTAATTCTGATCGCTCTGTCAGCAAACATTTTTTTAGCGTTATATATACTATAATTTTGTGAATTTCTTGTTTGATAGTTATGAATTTGGCTATGTTTACAAAAGTACTCGGCAAAGGTTTCTGGAAGCTGTTTAGTTTGGTGCTTGTACATAAAGATTCCCAGTTCAAGTTTAAAAGAATCATATATACATTTAGAATTTTTTTTTTTCAATAGTGGGCCGGTATGGCATCTGTAATGTTCATGAGAAACAGTCCTTATAGCCCATTTTTGTAGCTTGAGAACCTTATCTAAATATATTTTACAAGTATTGCCCCAGATTAAAATGTCATAATTAGATTATTAATTTTAGAATGGGAATTAAAAACATTTTAGACCTTAATTTCTCAGTATATGACAGTTTGCGCCAGAGACATACGTCAGATTTTTTTGACTGGGGTAGGCAATACTGTTCCTCCCCTCAAATATTACGCAAATAATATGAAATGCATATATGCAAAGTGCATACAACAAGGGTCCTGCAAAAATATAGCAACCGGCACTGGCATTTTTTGTTGCAATTAGGGGGAGACACATAAACATATCGGCAACAGTCTGCCGTTATCTGAACTACACTGTAAAGTCAAATTTTGGGCATCTGGCTAGAACATATTCAATTCAACTAAATGCCTGGATAAGACGAATTATCGATTATGTGTAAGATTAGTGGAGAAATAGACTGTTCCGACTTGTGCAGATATCTGAACCACATTGTCGATTAGTTTACGTGTCTCCCTTAAGTATAATCAGACTCATTATAGTCCGGTTGAAGATTGCCGTCTGTTTTGTCTGTATTTTACGGATGCCAACCAGGTCCCATCACCTAAAGCTATTTAAAATATTGTTTGTAAGCTAAAGACCACACAGCTCTTCGTAACAGAAACAAGGAAGGCTCTAGAAGATCCTGATCTTCATGATTTCAACAAAACAACAACCAAATTATAATAGCTTTTTTGAGAAATCTGAAGATTAACTCAAGAGTCAACCCTTTCCAGATATTTCACAGTCCTCAACAGCCTTATTGTTTTCTTGTTATCTTATTTCCATAGACGCTACAATCATAACAACTGAAAGCGACAATCAGCCTTTGTTATCAGTACGCACGTAAACTAAATAGCGTAGTTTGTTCGCTGTTCAAATCGGGTACCTTCACTCAAATGACTATAACTTTAGAATGCTTTGTCCACTTTCAACACAATAAATGTTGTATGAAAGCTAATGAAATATGACATCTCACACAGGAACAATTTTGAAAAAGTATGAAAGACGCTAGTTTAATATATACAATCACTGATTAGATTATATTTTATTTTGACTCACCATGTATATCTAAATTTTACATACAAATGTAATTCAAACTATTATTATGAGTGAATGCCAGTGAATTGTATGTTTTTGAGCATAATACAGCTCTGTAAAATTGATAATCAGTTGTCTTTTGGAATGGAAATATTGAACTTTTGATGTACAAGTGCATATAGTAATGATCATCATTATTTTTTCATTTCTATTGACTACGTATATTTAATGTTAATGATAAATTCATCAAATAAAATTTGACTTTTCAAACAATTTTATTTACTAAAACATTTGTGAATCTTACGACTTTAAGACACACTAGCAATTCTCCTATTAACAAGTAGGGCATTGAGATTCCCAAATTAATTTGCAAATGTTCAAAATTTCAGGAGTTCTAATGATGAAAAATAAGCTTTTTAGCTTTAAAACCAGCTCTTAAAAATGTCAGCTTCCCCTTCAGCAAGTTCAAATTTGCAGGCTAAAATGGCCGTCTGCATTAACAACTAGGGCGTTGAATGGCTACTCGATTCCTATATTAACTTGCAACTGTGCAAAATTGAGAGCTCTGATAATGAAAACGACCTTTTTAGCTTTAACAAGCTCCTAAAAATGTCAGCTTTATTTAGTAAGCTACAATTTGCAAGATAAATGGCTGTCTGCGTTAACAACAACATGCTGCCTCATTGACAGCTGTGTACTGACACCTACACAGTTTCAAAGCAACTTTCTCCCTTAAAATTACGGAAAATGACAATTTTAGCTTGTATTGCTCTCTAATAGTAACTAACTCCAACTACTACAAAAAAATTGCAGGCGACTTGTGTCTCTCTTTTAACTTTGTACTTCCATATGATCTTTGTACCAGTGTGAAAGTAATCGTACTCCCCGTGAAATGGTAGTCCGCCTTCCATAGACCATAACGGAATAAAGCGTGAAACTGAAAGATGTTTGCTCACTGTGGCCCTACCATTCTGCTCATATTTCTGAGTTCTGTAGGTGTTGAGCTTTGACAACATTACAACATTTATAGGCCATCGCAGATTGAACCAGCTCCCCAAGTTTCCATGAGACTATTAGCACTCATTTCCTTGTATAGGGAATTTCAAGCACTCCATCCCTTTAATTCAAAACCCCTTTATTGCACTTTACTCCCAGGTACCCACTTATACACTTTCATGTGGTGTCATCAGCAAGCAGGCCCTCAAATTTTATACCCTAAACACTGACCTGGGCCATATGTGTAATTCTAGCCATTTTTATGAACTTTTGTGTAAAAATTATATCCTTTTCACTGACCAATCATATTTTAAGCACCCTTTTCACTTACCCATAAAAAGCCCTTAACAGGAACCCTTTTCACTTGACTTAGGAACCCTTTTCTCTGACATCACTACAAAGGGGTGTACTACAGAATATTGTGGTACATTTACCTAGGAGGAGGCATGCACATGGAAACATGTGAAAGAAGACACTGAATTGACATGGGGTGTCAATTAATTACATATCTTACCCGGCATGAACAAAGCAAATCCCACATTCCCCGGCACAATTCAGTCAACTTCTCTATTTTTTACGTGTGATATGACATGGAAAACCCGGATGTAAATTGCCATACCCAAGTTCGCTGAAACAACGATTCTGATTTGTCCATTAGGCCAATATATTTAATGTATTTACTACAAACAACCAATGAATTAGATGCCAGGAAATAGCCCACGGTAATAGAAGCGATGTGATTAGCTCATACTTCGAGATTTTATCGGATTGGGAAGAGGGTTCCGGAGGATTTTGCAGTTTTTTTCTATATTCATGTTCTTACAATTTATAACAAAATTGCGTACTTCATGTTCTTAAAATCAATACCCTAAACATTGATTTGTCCCTCTAAAAGTATATACCCTTTTTTCCCACACAAAGTGAAATCGATACCCTTATCGCGGTTCACACGGTCCGCGTAAATTCGTAAAAAAGGTACCCTTTCCCATGGATTTCTGCTCGCTGACGACCCCACGTTTACATTCAGTGGCTCCCTGGGGACTTTACTCCAGTGTCCAGCTATGTTTTTAAG
Organism: Ophiothrix spiculata; assembly: GCA_000969725.1. NCBI lineage: Eukaryota > Metazoa > Echinodermata > Ophiuroidea > Amphilepidida > Ophiotrichidae > Ophiothrix > Ophiothrix spiculata. The sequence continues at coordinate 13,392 of JXSR01S005386.1, read as the reverse complement.
CCATCCTGTTTCCAATGGCTGTTTTCACAAAACAAAACATTGTGGCATTATCAGACGTTATGGGTTTCTTGGATTGCTATAAGTGTAGATACACCCATAAGGGGCGCACCATTAGATTTCCAGGGGGGGGAGCAAGAAGTTTTTTGAAGAAAAAAAAATCTCCCTACATAGGCAGAAGAAAAAAAAAATCCACCCTGACCATGGAATAGGCCGATAAACAGTAATTTCCAGGGGAAAAAACGCTCCCGAATGGCGCAGAAAAAAAATTCAACCCCAATCCCAACTTCCTGCTTCCCCCTGGAAATCTAATGGTGCGCCCCTTATACTGCAGTCTACATGGATCTGCTTCGTTCACGATTTTAGTTAAGTGAGATCGCCAGCCAAGATAAATGATAAATGACATTGAATTATGCATGCGCTAGAACAGCCCAACACCTTAAGACTCGTATCTTGAGGTGCTACCTACTCATGATGGTTAACTACATTGCCACTTGGAGGAAAATGAACATACTCTAGCTGTACATTTAATTTCTCAAGACATCTCATATTAACAATACAAATAAATTATTTTCTGTATACATTTTCTAGTGTCAGCTATAATAGGCTATACACAATATAAATGGAAAGTTTAAACAGAAATCCAGAGTGCATGGCCCAAATGTTTGTTCATGCAAGCCATGCCCTGAATTTTTGTTTATATTGTCCAATAAATTTTCATTTTGCCTAAAGTTAGTTGTTCTAAGACTCAACAAAATTGTGAAAAGGGACACTACTTTATGGGGCGTGTCTGTAAGAAATAATCATTTTTGGTAGACTTAAAACAATTTTTGTTTTCATAATAAACAAGAAAACTTTGTAAAAATACTCATTTTTTTATAATTCCCTTATTCCCTTTAAAACCCTTACAACCTTGCTACTTGCCTAATGTATGAAAATGAGCACAACATACTCTGGCTGTAAACAGTAATATTATACTAAAAATCATCAAATAAATTATTTCTGGATTTGCGATACTCAAAACAATTGCAACAAATCTAGCTAGCAATTTTTTGATTCGAAGCTGGCTTATTTTTATTTCCCTTCATAAACTGATTAAATTTTTGATTCCTTACATTTTAAACATCAATTACAAATAGGAGTGGGCTATAAATGGGTGATTTTTTAGTTAACCTGCTCAACAGTTTTTTGTGATTGCACTTGACCGATATAATCTCAACTAAAAATGACAATATTTTGGGATACAGGTCAAAGAAAATAGTGTGTTGCGCCCTCTAGTGTCAGGAAGTAAGTATCTTAGCATCTGTATACTCAAATTTATTCAAAGCTGTACAAATTATGCCTAATTACAAAAAGCACCCTCGTTTGGAATATTGACCAAAAACATCAATTTTCAGACAAACAAAATGACTAGAGTGTACAAAAACATTTGTATTCCTTGGACTATATTTGATAAATATTAACACAAGAATTTCACTAAAATGAGATACAGTCACAAAAGGGCACAGCACACTTTTTTCTTGGACCCGATTGAAAAAAAATATGCCATTTCATGTTGAGATAGGTCACTTGCAATACACAAAAATTGTTGACAGAAAGAAATTCTGAAAAAAGCAATTTTGACTAATGTATAACCCACTCCTATAATTATATGCATTTTCTACTTTGTAGAACGTTTTTTGTTTAATTGGCAAATAAACAAGAAAGTACACCCTATGACCCCTCAAACCAAACTCTGAAAGCAAACGAGACTAAATAATTAAGGCGTCTGGTCCACGCGCCGTCCACGCGTACCGGTACGCGCTAGTTTCCGAGTTGGTAAGTGCTGCAATACGTATGCGCATATACTCTGAGTAGTGTTTTGAAGCTAAAAATTGCCATATTTTAATATTTTTCTGGTAAATTAGTTCGGTGACCACCAATTTGTTATTGTTTTATTTGAAAGAACATACTTGTGCGCAACTTTTGTGAAAAAATTGACAACATTTTCGGGCAGATTTTTTTAATCCACACTAAATAATGTCACTTTTGCCATATTTCCCATAGACCCCTGTACTAATTTTCCCCAAAAAAACTCCAAAAATGCTGTTTTTAAACTGACTCTCATGCAAAAACGAGTCCGGTGACCCCAAAATTTATTTTTTAAAATCGGTTCTACATCGATTAAATATCATTCATGCTGATTTTTACTAAAAAATTTCGGGCAGATCTATCATGGACCAAACACCTTAAAATACACCAAATTTGAAATAAATTGCACCTTTAAGCTTTAAGTAATTAATGTCCTGTGTTCCACTGATGGTGTGCAACTACTTGATGACACAGTATAAAACATGTCCTGCATTTAAAAATATCTTAAAGCGGTGCTGACAGTTTTCAGCATTTTTAGAGTAAATTTTGCAAAATCTTAACTGGTGTTGATAGTTTTCAGCATTTTAAATTTAAGGGTAAATTTTGCAAAACCTTTAACCATTTTGCTCTACACACATGTCCTGCGTCTAAAAATACAGTGGAAACTCATTATAACGAAGTTGGTGGGACCAGAGAATTGCTTCTTAATATCAAAACATTCCTTATATCAGGGTTTTGACTATAATAAAAAACAAAAGAAAATAGTATAATGGTAGAGGAAAACAGGGTAACAGGGTTTTTCTTATATCAGATTTTGTTATAATGAGTTTCTACTGTATCTTAAAGCTGTGCTGACAGTTTTCAGCATTTTAAAGAGTACATTTTGCAAAACCTTAACCCATACTGGCGCTTAGAGGCCGCATATGCGTGTATTCATACACTCCGCGTGTGCTCCGCGTGTCACCTAGCAAATCAGAACGCAAGAATATAAAGTACGCGGAATGCAGTGGATCTTCACAATCAATCAATCAATCAATGATACAAGTACTTGCATAACATGCCTACCCCATGAAGGAGTCTATTCGTACAGGGGACCCACGGCTTTACGTGACTGTCCGACCACGGAGCAAGTAGAGTGAAGTTTCTTGCCCAAGGAAACAAGGAGACGAAAACCGCCCGGCCCGGGGCTCGAACCCACAATCTCTGTATTACGAGACCCGTGCTCTAACCGCTCGGCCACGCTCCCCTCTAAAATGCACTGTGCTTGTTGCGTTCCAGTTTGCGTGGCGGGCGTTTAGTGCGTATGAATGTTTCATTGTTTTTGTCGGGTGATTACTTATTTAGTTTAGAGAAGTTTTGGATTTCGATGGTCATATTTAAGGCCTTATTTCTTTTCACAAAAGATACAATATTATTTTCTGTCGTGTATGAATTAGATTAATAAATTTGCATTCCATAATGCTCGTAAAATAAACAAAATCAATGCACTTGCGGTACATTTTGATTGCCGTCCAATGCACTCGGCCCCTACGGGCCTCGTAAATTGGACGCATCAAAATTGACCGCGCGTGTATTGATTTTGTCTCATTTCACTCGCGTATGAAATGCGCATTTATTAACCTATAATAAGTGCGCCTTTTTGAAATCCCTTATGATTATTATTTAACTCTACAAGCATGTCCTGTATCTTAAAGCGAGCTGACAGTTTTCAGCATTTTAAAGAGTGAATTTTGCAAAACTTTACATACACATGTCCTGCATATAAAAAAAACTTTCAAGCAGACTAACAGTTCTCAGCATTTTTGAAGAGTACTTTGTGCCAAACTTTACACTTCTTGTTCATTTAAGCCCATTGGCAACTGCTTTGAAAAGCATCCTAATTTAGAGTGTGACAGCAAAGTACACAGCAACTGGGTGATACACTCCCGGTCAAAAGTGTTTATGCACGCTTGAATACGGGCAAAAGCATAATTATTTATCAAACGACCAAGACTCTAAAAAAAATCATGTTTTTTATAGGTGCCTAATGTATCCATTATAAATGAATGTTTCCTCTGATATTCGATCTTCCATAACCATAAAAATGGCCGATTTCCTGACCCATATACAAATACACCACACTCACTTTTTACTATATACCTAGATGTATAGTTTATTAGTTCAGTGCTTGTTATCACCGTGTAACCGTAAATAACATTTTCAGGTCATAAGTTTTCCAACAACTGTGTAGTTATGTATTTAAACTCCATTTTTGAATGTGCGGAAGAAGTATACAGTTTGTTTAGCACGGCATATTGTCAAATACGGTAAATGCAATTCCTCTTGAGTTCTGTAGATCTATATATCGTCATGTGCGTGCAAGAAAGTCTTATCTGCAATGGCTGCCTTAAGTTTTTAAACTCCATTTTTGAATGTGCGGAAGAAGTATACAGTTTGTTTAGCACGGCATATTGTCAAATACGGTAAATGCAATTCCTGTTGAGTTCTATAGATCTATATATGTAAAATATAAATCTGAAAAAATATGACGCAAATGATGAAACTCAGGTTGTCTTCAGTTCAGCATTGTGTTAAAGTCCAATAGTAAAAAAATGGACCATCTGGTTTGTCAATGGGTCCCTTTTTCTTTACATAATTTTAAGTTTGAATTAGTGTGTTTTCAAAACCTTTTTTCAAAACTTCCATCAAATATCCACCATTATCATACTATAATTCACGGGATGTATGTTTGTTTGTATGTCCGTTTATAACTCCAGAACCCTTGACCCGATCTGGACCAAACTTGGACCATGTATAGCAATTGGTCACCTGAGTGTTATAGGGGTGGTCCGGTGGGGGTCATCCAAGGTCAAAGGTCATCTAGAGGTCAAATCTTAAAATTGTCCAAAAAATTGACCTAAGGTCATCCCAGGTCATTTTGAGGTCACGGCCATAACTCCAGAACCCTTGGTTATACCTGGACCAAACCTTGACCATGAATAGCAATTGGCCCCCTGAGTGTTATAGGGGTGGTCCAGTAGAGGTCATCCAAGGTCAAAGGTCATCTAGGGGTCAAATCTGGAAATTGTCCAAAAAATTGACCTAAGGTCATCCCAGGTCATTTTGAGGTCACGTCCATAACTCCAGAACCCTTGGTTATACCTGGACCAAACCTGGACCATGAATAGCAATTGGCCCCCTGAGTGATATAGGGGTAGTCCGGTCGAGGTCATCCAAGGTCAAAGGTCATCTAGAGGTCAAATCTTGAAATTGTCAAAAAAATTGACCTAAGGTCATCCAAGGTCATTTCGAGGTCATGGCAATAACTCCAGATCCCTTATAATACCTAAACCAAACCTGGTCCATGAATAGCAATTGGCCCCCTGAATGTTATAGGGGTTGTCCGGTGGAGGTCATCAAGGGTCAAAGGTCATCTAGGGTCAAATCTTGAATTTGTCAAAAAAATTGACTTAAGGCCATCCCAGGTCATTTCGGGGTCACGGCAATAACTCCAAAACCCTTGATCCCACCTGGACCAAACCTGTACCATGAATAGCACTTGAAACTCTAAGTGCTATAGGAGTGGTCCGGTAGGTCATTAAAGGTCAATGGTCAATTTGAGGTCAAATTTTGAAATAAGTCTAGAACCTTTGAACCTACCTTGATATAAACATGAATAGCATTTGCCCCGTAATGATTTTAAGGGGTTATATTCAGCTAGCGGGGCCCGCGCGTAGCGCGGGTACCCCGCTAGTGGTACAAATTTGTTAATTTAAATGTCATCAGTTTCCAAATTCTGTACCTCGAATTTTCTGATGATGTTCTTCATCCTTCATCTGGATTTAGACTGGCAACCCAGATTCGAGGTCAGTGACCTTATTGACACTTGACCTCAAAATTGGAATGAAGGAGGCCATATACATCACAGTTAACCAACCATCACTCAACAGAGACGGGGCTGCCATAAATTGCCAAGAGTCTACGACTGGATTTTGAGGTCAAGTGTCAATAAGGTCACTGACCTCGAATCTGGGTTGCCAGTCTAACTCCAGACGAAGGATGTAGCACATCATCCAAAAATTTGAGGTACGTAAAACCAGTGTTGAGATCGTCAGATAAATACAAAGAATGAATACTTACTACATATTTATCTCCTCTATGATAAACTACATGTTGATAATCTGGTATAGAAATTGGCATAGGCCTTCGTTCACTATAGTCATAAAATGAGTAGCCCTCCCCCATCCCTTTTGGTGGGTGGGGGAGATGGGTATGGATGGGAAGGGGTCATTACAGTTAAATGATACTTACTACATATTTATCTCCTCTATGATTTACTACATGTTGATAATCTGGTATAGAAATTGGCATAGGCCTTCTTTCAATATAGTCATAAAATGAGTAGCCCTCCCCCATCCCTCTTGGTGGGTGGGGGAGATGGGTATGGATGGGAAGGGGGTTATTACAATTAAATGATACTTACTACATATTTATCTCCTCTATGATTTACTACATGTTGATAATCTGGTATAGAAATTGGCATAGGCCTTCTTTCACTATAGTCATAAAATGAGTAGCCTGACGATTCATCACTAGGTAAATCGCTTTTATCTTCTTTATAATTAGGCACGGAAATAACTGTTAATGCGAGTTCACTGCCACCTTGCTTAATTAAATCTACTACAAATTTGTGCGTTGCTCCTTCCACATTTACATTATTTCTGCAAAGAAACAAACAAAAAATGAACATATAATCAGTAAGTGTGATAATCATTTGCAAACATCAAAAATAATTATAGTACACTCTTAGAATAAAAGATTTTGTTTGTTTGCAGTGAGCACAATTTTGCCTAAAAAGTTCTAGCAAGAACCTCAGGCTGGGGTAAGACGAATAACGAAGTCGCGTAATTAAATACGACAGGCGGTCAGACTTACTTTTTGCAATTATTTATCACAATCGTGTCGCATTACTTTCCAGTCACACCAGGACCAAACCAATTGCGTGATTGCCGTACGAAAGTGTCAATCAAATACTGTATGCTAAGCTGAGGTAGCTTCTGGCTGGGTGGAGCTTAATTGAACTAAGGTCACTCATCACTGTATGCAGGGAGGTTTGAACCCCACCCTTTTTATCCAGACACCATTTATACTGAAAGTTTTCTGAACCCACCCTTTATAGACACTTTGATAAGTTTCTCATAGTGATGGGGTACTGAATTCTGAATTCATCCCACTTCAATGGTTCATTGATTAACCCTAACCGTACCAGACACTCCAAACACCTCGGAGAGAAACCAAGAAATTAGCCTAAGTCCAAATACGTCATAAGGCTGTAGATAGGTATGAGCACGGAATTGCTGCCTAGGCAGCGCCTGCTCGGTGGCTTGGTATTGCTTAGCATGGGATCGGGGTGCGCCAGGTCCCGGGTTCGAATCCCAACTGGGACATGGTGAAAAGGGGGATTTTTTATATAGGCCTTTCCAAGGAGATAGTTTTAAAATGAAAATGGGTTAGGGTTAT
>JXSR01S005384.1:39422-52867 GCA_000969725.1 Ophiothrix spiculata | reverse complement strand
AACAAACAAAGCGTCCTTTTTATGTTTAACAAATTAATTGATTTGTTTATATTTTATTTAAGTATAGTTACAATGATCGACATTCCACTCTTCAAATTCTGAATTTTTAGTATTATATTAAACTCCTTTTTCACCATACACATTAAACAAAAGAAAAGAAAATTATAAAAAGACTTTTTCAAAGTGTGACCCAATAAAAAGGCTTTACTATTGTTTTTGATCATATCTAAGAAACTAATGAATAAAAATGAAAATTACTAGTATTTCATAATAACAATTAGAACGGTCTACTCTTTCATGAATTAAATTTCGTATACAAAAGTGCTCTTACTTACATGAATGCAGCTGTACCTCAGCAAAGGTCGTGTGTTATTCAAACAGCTAAGGGCGACACATTAAACCAGCCTTCTGCAATAATGATGAAGTATCAACGACATACTTAGATTGCACTAACCCATCAGTTTCTGTTGTCGCGTAAGCTTTAGGAAGTGTTCTATATTCATATTACTAGGGGCTGATACTCCATCAAAGATCACTGTAAATGTAAGGGGAATCCACTTTGTCAAAGGTTTAAAAACCATAATTTTATACTCAATTTTATATTGAATTTCTTCTTTTCTGAATTGAATGAACAATTTGAATGGGTTCATATGATCGAGGTATTGGGTTCTTATGATTGAAATTATAGAGTATCTAAGTTAAAGCGCCACAAGGTCGTATCTGCGTTGCAACAATCGCAAGATCAAAAGAGTTCAAGACCTGATGGTTCTTTCCAGGTGAATGTTATAATTTAATCATTCAACTTATTGTTCTTCTTATACTGAAAGAGATATCAGATCATGAAATCATTTGACCTTTAGATTGTTGTATCGCAGATATGACCTTCTGGCACTCAACCCTCAATTTATCACTAGTGCAACGTATGCAAGAGTGCTCGTGTTTGCGAGTCTGCTGCTGTACCTCAGAAAAGGTCGTGTGTTATTCAAAGAGCCAAGGTCGACACATTAAACTAGCCTTCTGCAATAATGATGAAGTATCAACGACGCACTTAGATTGCACTAACTCATCAGTTTCTGTTGTCGCGTTTGCTTTAGGAAGTGTTCTATATTCATATTATTTGGGGCTAATACGCCATCAAAGATCACTGTAAACAAATGTGAGGGAAATCCACTTTGTCAAAGGTTTTAAAAATCATAATTTTATACTCAATTTTATAATGAATGCTCTTCTTTTCTGAATTGAATGACAAATTAAATAAAAGAGCATTTTGGTCAACAAACTTGGCATAATGAGATTTTGTTGGGGAAAGGTGTATCCAGATGACACAAACATTACTTGAAGGATGTAATGAGGGGCTTCCATAAAATAATACATTTGGTGAACAATTTCATTTTGGTCAAAATACTGAGGATGGTCAAAATTTATTAAACGATTCATTATTTTTGGGACATATAACATTTTTTCCTGTATACACTACCTAAAAATTTATCACATAATTTGATTCCTCGTAAAATTTCCTTTTGAAAAATATATAACTTTTACCAACTACGTCGACTCGGTCAAAAGATATGCCGTTTAAAGGTTTTCGAGTGTAAATAAATGTGTTGAACGCTAATTTAGAGAGAAATATTACGAACATATAAACCATTAAGAAACAACAAAAAGTTTGAATGATATGTCAACATTTGAAAGGCTTTAGCATTACACATATCTCATTAAAGTATTTCAAAAAATTATGATCCCAGGATTTTTATTTTTAACAATACATGCGTTTATAAATAATAACTTTCTTACACTTTCGCATGTAATCCTATGCACGCCTCAAACCCGATTCATCGTGTTCCTTATTTGATTTTTCAAATAACATAACTTCATTAATTAAAATCATGCGAAGTTCACTTTTTACACATAAATAGAGTATAAATAGGCCTTTCATATGATACCAAACATTCCCAAATACGTAAAGAAATTTAGCAAAGTTGCGTGTTTTTTACCATTTTTAGGGTTGGGTAATATGTAACAGATCCACCTGTACGTCAGAAAATGTTGTGTGTTATTCAAAGAGCCAAGGGCGACACATTAAACCAGCAAGCACTCTGCAATACTGATGAAGTATCAATGTCATGCCTAGATTGCACTAAATCATCGGTGTCTGATACCTCAGTTGCTTTAGAAAGTATATCCATGTTACCCGAGGGATGTTACACTATCAAGGATCATTGGATATGTGACAAAGCAAATCTACTTTGTTAAAGGTTTTAAAATTCATAATTTTTATACTCAACTTATAATTAATATTCTATTCCATTAGGTACACGTAGAATGAATATTTCGAAGCGAGTTCGGAAAATCCCGAAACTATAATATTTCATAAGAAATAGCATTATCCAGTGTTTCTCTGTTCAGATGTCTTTCATTATATAGATGTATAAGGTATATGACTACACTCTTATAACGAAAGGATCAAATTTGATCCCATAAAGTATCAAATATGAGCTTATCCTTTTTGGGATCAAATTTGATCCTTTTTGGGATCAAAATTGATCCTTTTTGGATCAAAAAGGAGTGTATTTGATCCGAAAAGGATCAAATTTGATCCCAAAAAGGATCAAATTTGATCCCAAAAAGGATAAGCTCATATTTGATACTTTATGGGATCAATTTGATCCTTTCTTTTTAAGAGTGTAGTGCAGCGTATACTAAGTAGAAGTGCTCTTATGGTCTGCAGCTGTACCTCAGAAAATTAAGGTCGTGCGCTATTCAGACAGCTAAAGTGGACGCATTTAAACGCCTTCTGCAATAGTGATGAAGTATTAATGGCATACTCAGATTGTACAATCATGCGCGGTGGCAGTGACCTAGCTCCAGTTTCATTATATGTAACAAGTATACAAAAGTCCTCTTACTCACATGTCTGCAGCTGTACCTTAGAAAAAGTCGTGTGTTATTCAAACAGCTAAGGGCGACACATGAAACCAGCCTTCTGCAATAATGATGAAGTATCAATGACATACTTAGGTTGCTCTAAATCATCCGTCTTTGATGTCGCGTTTGCCCTGGGAAGTGTTCTATGTTCATATAACTAGAAGGATGTTACTTTATCAAGGATCACGGCAAATCTGCTTTTTCAAAGGATGCAAAGGACATATTTTATACTCAATTTTGTACTAAATATTCCTCAGTATTTACTCTAAAAAGGGTACAAGATAAATATCTTGAAAAAGATTGGAAAATCCCAAGTCTATATTTCAAAAGAAATAGCCTGGTCCAGTATTTCTCTGTTTTTATTAATTTATCATTAGCTGAATAGGGTATTTTGAAAGTGTTAAGTCGATGCATTTTTACACAAGTACAATTAATATACATTGTAAACATGAAATTAGCTATAACATCTGAGGACCGTTTGTTCTAACGGTATGTGTATTTTCATCTAAAATTGATTTACTTATGCCTGGATCGAATTCTTTCGCAAGTGAAAGTGACTGGAATGTCACATAAAAGTACATCGCAAAATACATTTCTTATACAACTTTCTTTCAAGTGGTTTGTTTATTTCTTTCACTCACTTATAGGTCAGGTCTCTGATATATTAGGGCAATTTACATTAATGTGTTATAGAGTTCTTCCGTTGCCATGGTGGCAATGCATTAATCTTATCTTCAATCATCTGATATAAAAACACTCTACTTAATTGTAAGAAATCCATTAGTTTCACCTGTATCATTGTGAAAGATTTTTAGAGTGATTAGTTCATCGGAAGTTACAGGTTCAATGTTTGATAAGCTCTCAGGAGAGACGTTTCATTCATTTTCTGTATCTGCGTCTTTTTTTTAACTATTGATAATTTATATTGTTTTCTCTCGTATATATTTTCTCCCGAAGTTAACCTGCTATGGGCATTATCTGGTTTAAATGTGTAAAGCCCATTATAAATTATTTTAGTTGTTTAGTTTATCGACGAGAGTCACGTTAGTAAGCATATTAATGTCAACAAAGCCGTATGTTACGCTTGTGCCGCAACAGATACGTTACAAAGGGGAATTTTATACCATATTTAACTAATGTAAAAGTGCTTACTCATTGAGTAACCATTAGAGTTTATGATTTTGTATGTTTTTTATGAGTTATTAGAAGTTGAAATTATAAAATTTCTGAGACCAAATATGAAGTGACACGCTTTATCGAAGAAAGAGCCTGATAAAAAATAGAAATTCGACCTCGAACGCAATACGTATATGACTATGCTCAGCTTCAATGGCCTGTGCCGACCTTAAGGTTCCTACATTGATATGGCGGATCACAATTTTTTAGCTTTTCTTCACCCATTTCTAGAATTATTTTATGTGTCGGAATAGAATTCAAATAAAGTGTTTCAGTCCTTGCACATCAACAAAATATTGGCTGTAGCTCAGTCATTCCGACCTTGACAGACACGATTTATAATCGTGGTTGTGAAACGCGAGAACTGTAGAATATTGAAATTTTACCATTACATCTATATACTTTTTATAACTTTAATGAGATTTTTCAATTTATTTCAGTAGGTTTTGATATTTTGAAATAACATATTATAAACTCCCATAAAATATCGCTTGCAATGCAGCATTATATTAAATCTGTCAATTATCGTTGATGAAAGACACATAACTACGAAATTGATACGTAGCATGAAGAATAGTTGTATTCATTTTACTCTCATGAGATACTTACTTTTGAATGCCTTAAGTTTGTATAATTGTATTTTAAAAATAATAATAACTCCATCGCGTTTAATACTTCTTATGGAATGTATATAGATAGTTAATTATTTGTTAGTCTAAGTTTGAAGTAGTCGTTTATAAATTTAATGAGCTCTAATTTTTACTACAACGGATAGACAGGTAAGCCAAACCCAAAATACAAATGGCAACTTCAAAAAAAAAAAAAAAAACACTTCTTCATATCAGAATACGAGTAAAGAATATTTTCCGATGACATTTTTTCAGTACTGTTGAAACTCGTCAGATAATGGATAGAAAGACTGTAGCAAATTACAGTACTTAAATATTGCACTTGGTTTATTTGGGCAATTTGTTGATGTTTTTTATTTGAGATATCGTTACTGTTTTGATTATCTCTCAAATAGTCTGACCACTTGATCAAGATTGGAGTGATTGAATTATATATATTTAACCCTCGTCTACCCAGGCTATTAACACACCTAAGGGGGGTTGTTGGAAACCCCCCCCCTTAATTTTTTTGAACGGAACCCCCTATAAACTTGGTTTTGCTATCAATAATTAGGTATGGTCATCCCCTATCCAACGATACCAAGATCACAAAAATCCTCCCTTATTTTTTCATCAGAATGACTGCAAAGGATGTAAACGAGATTACCCAAATGCCTGGGGTTGGTTGTTTTTGTGTTTTTATGCAGCAGGGAAAAACCTTAGGAGGGTTTTGCAACCCCCCTACCCCTTGGTAGACGAGGGTTAAATAAGATAAATATATATGCATTCTGATATCATGGTTGCCACAAAGGTTTTAGCAGTCGAATAGTTTCAAATGCCTGTATATAATCATACTTAGATATCTATATCTACATCTGAGTCAAAGTACTTGTGGGATTTAGAGAAAATGGTTTAAAGCAATCAAAAATTTACTTGAGTTTTACTTTGTTTAAGTCAATTACAATAATCAGTCCGAACCGACTACCCAAAATGGCAACCTTGCCTATTTGGGCAATCCCATTTCAATTCATATCAGGCAATATTGATATTAAATACTCTGTTGAATTCAGCAAACTTGTTCTACATTTAATGACTTGTTCCTGGAGACTTGTTATCATATTAAAAGTCAATTATATTTGTATAAGATTTGTTTCGGTTTTTTTCATTCCAATTTTACATTTAGAAGAAGCCTGGCTTTCACATTCTGGATTGTGTAACCACAAAATATGATCAACTCAATCATTGAAACAACGGTATTTGCTCATCTCATGATAAATGCTTAAACTTCAATTATAGTCAAGAGAATATAGATCAAATGCGAGTTACAAGAAAACTTGTCTTTTAACTCAATATATTTGGCAGTTCGAAAATTTGAGAAGCACGTGCCCCGAGAGATGACAAGGCGCCAGTCCCATAACCCTAGGTTGCGAGTTCGAGCCCCTCTTGTACCAACATGTTGTGTCCTTGGGCAAGGCACTTTATCCTCATTGTGTTGCCAGGTGTGCTTTATCTCTATAAGACATGATCGATTGTAAGATATTTTAAAAGGCAATTTCACACTGTTTATTAACCTGTAATCATAATTATATATGTACCTCTTTTTTCACTTGTACCAGCATAAAAAGAAATTCAAATTGAACAATAACGTTCTTTGTTAATCAAGCGATCTCAATTTACAGAAGAAAAATTATTTAACAGAAAAGCAATATGCTTAAGGTTCAAACCAATATACTGTAGACTCGAGAGTTTTTCAATTTCAATTTTAGGGTGTCTGTGAATTTCTTGTGAAATGCGGCAAATTATTAGGAATTTCTTATAAAAAAAAATAAGGACTATTCTGATACTACAATTCCCCTCACTAAAAGAAGCACAATTCTCTATTACCATGAATATTATACTTTTATTCCATCTAAAGTATGATAAATAGTGAGAAATCTGCCTTATGTTTGAACTTGCTGATAATGAATTTGGCAAATATTCCCTGTTTTTCACACCAAATTCAATTCGATTTTAATTAGCTATACAAATGTTGACATTACTGTCTTGTAACGTTAAAATAGAAACAATGATCGTGCCTATCTTTATTCTCTATTCTAATAACCGATGTTATACAATCCCAGGCATTTTAATATCACATTCTCTGAACAAATTCAGTGTATTTTGAACTTTCTTCACGAGCACAATATAGCATTAATTTTCTCCTCTATCTGAACATGTTGCGCTTGAAAGTAATTGGACACCCAATGTTTTTTTAGAACTGTAGGTAAAGAAAATTATACCATTTTATTGAACTTTGTTCATACCACGCTCTTGTGAAGATGCAGGTACTATTTTTTGTGAGCTAATTAGCATAAAGTGATTTTTTTCGAGGGCACTGTTTTGCCCATAAAATCGAAACCGAATAATTTTTTTCCTAATTGTATTTTGGCATTGTAATTGTACTCGCAATGTGCAAAATTGAGCAAAATTTCATGCGTTAATTCCTCCTTGAACTGTTTTTATCCTAAGATTTCGATGCAAATTACAGTGTAAAATCAATTTCACATTGGCGAAAATTCTTTGTTAAAAAAGGTTCTAAAAATAATAAGGTTTCAGCTGGATGCTTTTCAGTTAAAGTACCACTATATAATCTTAAAACATCAATGGTCATAATCTCAAAAAGCCTACTAAGGCGTTATTCAAAAGATGTTTTTATTAAAGATATTCTCCTCTGATGAATTCAGCTGGATGCTCTTGAGTATTCTCCTATACAATGGAATTCATAGGGGTGTAGAATAAGTTCTTGGCCTGAGATAGAAGGAAATGAGATGTGCAGATGTTTAAATGTGTTATGTATTTCAACTCAATTAGTGATTATTTGGAAAGTTTCAAGTAAATATCTCTTTTCGTTTTTATATTACAGAAACTTGTGAAGTTAGTTACAGGGTTCTGAGAATTGATTTTTAACCTTGAAAACTAAAATAACAACATTTAAGTGACATGCATTTCCTTACAAAAATCTTTTTCCCATGCGCTACACCCAATAAAACCAACAAAGAAAGGGTGTCAAAACATGAAAAAGATTACTCTTTCAAGGAACATGAAAATGATTGGGTTGCAGGGAAAAGATGGATATCCCAATTCTTGGTATCTCCATGGTCACTGTTTGTTGTTTTTTAATGCTAAATTCTAAATTTTAGAAATATTTAACAGTCAAGTTACCAGATATTTTCATCAATTGAAATGAAGAGCACAACATATAAATTAAAACTGCTTAGCTTATCTCCTTCTACGTCAGGGCGAGAACTTATTGAACGTCCCTTGTATTAGTGGTCATGAACCTCTAAGACGGTGTTAAGTTGTTGTTTAAACAGTGATACGATGCTACAAATCTCTTGAAATGCTCTTACAAGGGCTTTACAAAGGTTTTCAGAACTGTCATCTTTATACTCATGGGTAAAGATTTCATATCTCTTACTGTGCGTTGATGGAAGTTTGTCGTATACATACCTCAAGAAAAACAATATGATATAAAATTGATGGGATCTGTAATAAACCCATGAAGTGCGTAATAAGCAACAAGAGAGCAGAGATTTGTTTTTGCTTGGAGCATAGAGATGAGAAATAAGGATATTGATCGAAAACAATTAATTTTATAAACATTAAATCAGTTCAAATCTGTTGTGAAATATCTCACAAAAAAAAAACAAAGGTTTTAGTTAACAGTAGTTTACAGAATCGGAAATGACAAAATAAGTATCCATTTGGTCTTACCACATAAAAGACCTATTATGTAAATAGAAGTAAATAGAATCGGTAACAGGTTTACAAAAATCTTGAATAAAATGCATTGTTATATGCATCACAAAACAGTTTTATTATTT
Source organism: Ophiothrix spiculata (assembly GCA_000969725.1). Taxonomy (NCBI): domain Eukaryota; kingdom Metazoa; phylum Echinodermata; class Ophiuroidea; order Amphilepidida; family Ophiotrichidae; genus Ophiothrix; species Ophiothrix spiculata. The sequence continues at coordinate 44,295 of JXSR01S005384.1, read as the reverse complement.
AATCTTTCATTATCTTCACCTCTTTCCAAGCCTCCTCGTGGATCTGCTTGTGCTTGTAAATTTCTTCACCTGATGGGTTCAACCGCTTTTTAGGAAGTAAGCAATTGGCCATTGTTGTTACATTAATTTATTATTCTTTATTCATGCAGTAGGAATTTTCATAAAAGAAAAAAATGAAAGAGATAAAGGTAATTCAGGTAATAACTTGATCCAAATTAGTGCACAAAATAATTGGAAATTGGGAAATTGAATTCGGCATAGTTTCTCTTGTTTCACATGTTACCTGGATCCGTAAAAGTTTGAAAGATGACTATAACGAATAACTTTAACTTCGACGTTTTCAATCACGACAGTATGCATGAATAACAACAAGAATTGGTAAAAGGACAAAAATATACTTTTTTGTGGTTGTTAATTAATATTAATTATGATAATAATCACTAGCCTGTTGAAATAATCTATAGGTGCAACAAAACGAAAATCAGATTCTTATCTTTATTAACGAGATGCTCTCAATTACGAAAGGAAATCCATTTTACTCAAAAATTATGATGTGCATAAAGTTTTGAACTAGGAGTTTTGTAATATGTTATAGAACGCCATTTGAATTATAAAAAAAGAGACATAAGGGAAATTTAAACCACACTAACTATAAGATTCTTAATTAAAAAAAAACTTCCCATTTTCAATTTTGAGGATGTCCACGGATTTCTTGTGAAAAAGCAACACATGTCTTAGTTTTCTAGAGGAAAAACAACCCGGTGTAGCAGGAATGTAAGTCCCCCGTTCTTATTGTCCGGGTTGAAGTTATACAGTGAAGTGTAGGCTTATATGTATGGTACCGCCCAGTACTAGCTAATTGATCTGAACCATGTAAACATTGCATGATCACTTTCACTCGGAGCTCATTCACTTGATAGGGTTCAAAACCTATGAATATAGCGGAAAATATCCCTTCTTGTGGATTTATTCAGAATTAAGGTGAGTTTTAAGGGCATGTTTCTCTGCCTGGCTGCTTGAAATTGGGGCCAAGTTTCAGAGTGGATTTCTCCACTTTTTCTGGAGCTTTTGACTGGGACAAGCTTCAAAATTCTGCACCTTCGAAGCCGTGGAACAACACATATAGTCAATAATTTATGTTTAAGGAACACTAATGCAGTGTCAGATATATTATATGCTTGCCAAATTTGCAGTTGATGACTGTATGGTGGCCAAATTTGCAACGATGTATGCAGTGTGGTTGTAAGCTTACACAGATCAGGGAAATAGTAGCAGATTTAACATTGCATGGACTGTGTGGATAATACTCGTGTAAATGTGACACAAGTGTAAGCAAGGTAGCACTTATTAATTTTTTCAATTTCTATTTGTATTTTGACAGTTGATATTGATGTAGCTCAAGAGTTTAACAGCTAGAAGAAGAGATTCCCCATAAATTCCAACAGCGGTTAAGAGTGCGGCCGGTAGTTTTGCAAGGTTGCGGACATGACAGCATTTGGCAACTGTACCAGCATCGCCGTTTTAGACATGCTACTCTGACGCCATGTATATTTTGATTATTTAAGGTGAGAACACACACTCAGTGGTTTAACTAGATCTACTTGATCCATAAAGCTTAAAAATGCTTCATTACACTGTTAAACTGCTGTGTAAAATTTTACACAAGTGTAAAATTTTCAACAAGTTGTGTAATTTTTTAAAAGTTGTACACAAGTTGTGTAAAATTGAAAAAAAAAACCTAAAATTCCTCATTTACACTGTTAAACCACTGTTTAAAATTCTACGTAAATTGTGGAAAAGTTTACTCAAGTTGTGTAAAATTTTACACAAACTGTTGAGGTATGATGAAATTAATAGAAAATAAGATTTTTGAACACTGGCTAGGGGTCTATAGGTTTTACGCCACCAATTATATATCGCCCATGACTAGATTCAGTGTTTATTTCAAAAATCGAGGCCGTCTTTACCAGCTAATTCCTAAAATAAAGATGTGAAAAATCAGAAAATGTGATTTACTTGGTCATTTTTTATTTTAAATGTGTTGTTTAGGTATCTGTGTTATCAGAAAGATATAAAAGAAGCAAAAATCCCAATATTTTTGAAGATTATTGTGTCTTTATTTTTCTCCCCAGGTCTGAATGGACAGACTGGCAGCACCGTGAATTTCACTGGAGGACGGGGTTAGACTCCAATTCCAGGCTGCTTACCGGAAAATCAAGCCGGACACCCTAGGTAAATTTGGCCATTTTTTAGTGGTTTTTGAAATGAATTTTGAGAAAAAAGACATTTCAGGAGATGGTACTCAAAGGAAATATGTGAAAATCATGGTCAAATTGAAGGAATTTACATGTAAAAACATAGGAAATGTCATTGGTGGTGTAAATCCAACAACTCTTACGCAACATTAGCTTTACGCTTTATTCTGTTATGGTCTATGGAAGGCGGACAACTATTTCAAGGGGACTACGATTACTTTCACACCGGTACATCCTCGCACACCACTGTATACAATTTCCTACATATTCAATTCAATTAGGTATATATAAATATTGACATTGTAATGTTATCAAGAATATAATATCTTAGGAAATATGAATGGCGTTCTCTTACTTCTTTTCCTTTTTTTCATCACAGCGTTTGTGTTCACATATCAGTTCGGTAGAAGTCACAATTCGGATACGTATCCGAATTCGGATACCCACGCACATTTCGTTTCCAAATTGTGATACCCCTTTCAGAATAAGGATATGGAGAGGTATCTGAATTCTGATACTCCTGTCGTGGCGCAGGAAACAAATGGATAGCGCAAGCTGGCAAGTGCATGTAGAACATCTTTCTTGCATTTATGATAAATGTATCTGTGGAAATGTCATTTCCATCTGTGCAATTCCACCGGAACAGCTTCGAAACATGTCCTAATTGCTTCTTATCACAGAAGGCAAAAAATGTTGGCCAATACTTTGTTAGAATTTAGATGACAAATGATGATAATGTTATTGACTGTTATACATACCGGTATGGTGCGCGGCGAAGCTGAATATTCATTTCAGCTGATATCCCGTTTCAGCTGTTTTTAATCCGAATTCGGATATAGGTATCCGAATTGTTATACGGAGTATTCAAATTCGGATACGTATCCGAATTGTGAGGTCCACCGAACTGATATACTTTGAATAATAATTAAGTGCAATATTCTAATATTGTATCTAAATTAATTCGTATCGTGCTCTAACAAAAGTTGAAATGAGAATGATGTTTGGTTGTATTCTATGAATCACTTACTCTACGACGGTGAAAGTATTATGCTGAATCAATTATGAATGTGTTTGTTGTGTTTATTTCCATCGCTGCTAATATTGTATCATATGTCAATCTAATCGTAGCGACCTTGTTAACGACCTCATTATGTGAATTCTAGAGAAATTAATTAAAGAGAAATTTATCAAAACCACTTTGACTGGATTCAAAAGAATAAGAGTCGAGCTATATAACCGCTAGACCAGAAAACTGACAATATATACGAAGGGAATTCAAGATTATATTCATTCTATTTAAAGTAATATGGTTACGCATGCGCAATATGGAGCATTCTGTTTTGCACGTGTGGAATTTCAGTGTCAAGAGTTATACAAAGGGGCCCTTACATTAATTTGGTTTAGTATACTTTAACGCAAGATTTTACAGGACTTCAAGAAAAATGTTTAAAATTTGCTATAAACGTATCGGCATAATATATTGAATTGATATTTTACAAGAAAATTACCAGCCAATTTTGAAGGTACATCATGACCGAACATGGCGTGAAATGATTTGCCAGTAAAATTGTACGAAATGTCCCACATATTTCGGTAAATTTAATTGCATTATATTTACACAGTGTTCATACATAAATGTGCAACATTTTTTGTCTTCTAGGACTATATTTTCGATTTTATATGTCACTACATAATATCGTAAAGGGGAAAGGGAAATATCGCGACCTCATAGCTCACTGATGTATCAGAAAACCATTCACACAAAGCAATGCCGCACTGTAAAATTACAGAATCAATAAGAGAAAGTCTTGTACACTTTGTGTGATATAAATGATTGTCATGTCATTATCCCATTTATATAGAAAAACGGAGAATTTCAATAAATAAAATAAGTCGGGTATCTATATCCGCCGTTTACAAAGATTTCCCGTTAGAGTGATTTTACAGTTTTTCTGTAAATCATATGTGATGACTCACCCTGAAAAGGGGGACTTTGCGACAGAACACTTTTCAAGAAACAGGTGAAAACAGGCGGCAAAAAATTAAGAAAATAATAAGAACTACCAGCAGATTTTCTGTTGTAAAATTCATCGCCTTGATCGATTTTAACAAGTAAGGTGTCATTTTAAAGCTGAGAAAATGCTGCAACAGATGAAATGAAAAAAATCATAATTTATATCATCTGTAAAGTGCCCCCCCCCCCCCCTTTTGGGGTTAGCCATCACAAATAGAAAAAAGAAGCATCAGCAAAATGCTTTATTTTTTCATTTAATTTGTGTATACCTGCAAAATACAATGATCATTGCTCTCACTTAATTTATTTTACTTAATTTTTAATTTTTATTTAATTCGTTTTAAAAAAATCAACTTTCAAGTAAATAACCAAAATATAATCAGTTTAAATGTAACGTTTTAGGAAGAAGTGATCAGTTAGGCGCAGTCATACAACACGGTATAGAACAAAATATGTTTATATATATATATTAATAATATTTTATTAAACATTTGGTTTTGGTGAACGCGGAGTGGTTCCCGGCGGTATATGTCATCTTAAAAGGTTGTGAAGGTGTCATATACTGCCAGGGACCATTCTACGTTCACCACAACCCCATTTTTGT
>JXSR01S005382.1:27518-44469 GCA_000969725.1 Ophiothrix spiculata | reverse complement strand
TGTAAGAAAAAATATAGGGTGTAATTTAACAAGAAAATATACATTTTTACCTTTTTCTGTTACCTGATTAAAAATCTTTAGGGAAAGAGGTATTTACTGTACTAGCATTGCATCCATAATCAAAACTCTAAACTTTCAAAATATAATTTGACTCTGTCAAGTTATCAAACAACTAATATACAGGGTGGTCAAAAAATGACACTTTTTAAAATGAAAAATAATAATTTTTGAAGATTTGTTCAACCATATCATTTTCTTGTTTGCCTCTACTGTTAAACTAATGCCATTTTTGGATTCCTTGAAATAAATGCTTTCTAAAAATGTATACTTTAATTGGGTTAGGGTGTACGCTTTTCAAGGTATAAAATTTTAATTGCGCATAGGTACATTTTCTTCAAATTATGACTATGATATGCTTGTGCCCCCATGTAGTGGGCGCGTGTGGCCTAGCGGAACAGTGCAGGACTCATAAACGGAAGGTTGTGAGTTCGAGCCCCGCTAGTGCCAACGTGTTGTGAACCTGGGCAAATCACTTTATCACACTTGCCTCGTCGACCCGAGCGTATTGGGGAGCTGTTTAGGGGGGAATATCACAACCTAAGTGCTGATAGGTCTGCGCCTTTGGTCATTGGCCGCAAATGGCCTAGTTTAAGGCGAAATGGTTCTGACGATTCCCTTGTTACGACGTAATAATAATGGCCAGCGCTTTGTATCCACTGGAAAAGGCGCAATATAAATGCCGATATTATTATTATTATTATTATTATTATTATTATTATTATGTAGCTAAATGAAATAAAGATAAACTTTTTGAAAAGACGAAAGATCAAAGCTTTATAATAAGCCTAAATAAATATAAATTGACCAATTATTTCTCTTGTGGCACTTTACTAAGCCTAAAAAAATTTGGCACGCTGGTTAGCTGGATGTAACGTCCTCCCAAATTTGGGTGTCTGTCCCCCCCCCATACAACCCGTGACCGGAAATAAATTTTTGCGATTTTCAGAATCTGGAGTTTTTTGCGGCATTTTAATTTTTTGATTTTGGGGTAATAGTGAAATTAAATTGCTAGCAAATATTTCTTGTTTAATACAGTATTTGAACATTGTTAAAGGGGATAGTAACATTCGGGTCTTCTACCTTAGGGGCGCACCATTAGATTTATAGGGGGGAGCATGAAGTTTGGTTCGGGGTTGATTTTTTTTTTTTTTGCGTCCTGCTTGGGGGCGATTTTTTTCTTCTTAGAAATTACTGTTTTTTCCCATATTCCATGTTCAGGGGTGAGATTTTGTTTTCTTCTGCCTATGGAGGGGGATTTTTTTTCTTCCAAAAACTTCCTGATCCCCCCTCCTGGAAATCTAATGTTGCACCCCTTAGGTCATTTTGATCATTCCATATACTCGTACTGTTGCTGGTTCAAATGGTTTCTATGCTGCTGCTCCAAAGCTCTGGAACAGCCTTCCATATCACATTCGTCATGCAGGTTCACTGGCAATCTTCAAATCAAAGCTGAAAACTCATTTGTTTGATATGTAATTTTTTGTTCTTTATTGTAAGGTGTTCTGATACTTAGTTTTCTTTGTAAGGGCACCTTAAATCACTTGTGTAGTGTAGTGTAGTGTAGTGTAGTGTAGTGTAGGTCAAGTAAAATAAATGTTTCTTGTATATTTTGAACATTTAGGGAAGGATGTGAACAATATTTAAAAAAAAAACATGGGACTGAAAGAATGACAAATAAATTTTATTATATTTTTGAATTGCTTACAAACCACCTTTGTTATGGACAATTGTTTTGTTGCAACAACATTTTAAGAGCAACAAACGTGACTAACTCTCCTAAAACATTATTAAAAGAAATTGCTTTTAAGGGGCCGCTTCAAATCTCAACCGGCAGTTGACTAGCGGTTCTGGAGGGTTGTTATTGCTCAGAACAATAGCAACCGGCCGGAACCGGTGGTACCAGGTGGCAAACCGCCGGTTTTTAAGGGGCCACTTCAAATCTCAACCGGCAGTTGACTGGCGGTTCTGGGCGGTTGTTATTGTTCAGAACAATAGCAACCGGCCGGAACTGGTGGTACCGGGTGGCCAACCGCCAGTTGAGTTTTGAAATGACCCCTAAGAGACTCTGAACTCACTATGTACATTTTCAGGATATCTGCTTGTGGTACAACACCAGTTCTCAAAATAATTGCCATATTAAAGGAGTTCATCTCTTGGTAGATTTTTGTGTTGAAAAGTATTCAAAGACACTACAGATTTGTTCATTGCAGTCTGATGCGTCAGCATATTTTAATCACATACAAATAATAATAGTTTTTCTTTGGCATATATTTTTTTTTTAAGTTGTGCTTATTTTTTAAGCCTCCCATGTTTGAGAAGTTAGGCAGTATGCATCCCTTGCCCTGTTTAGTTGCGTTGCTCTTCTGTGTCCCTATGGGAGCCTTTTAGGTTTTAGCCACTTCGAAAGTGACTTTGTCACTATTTGGCTATCCCTGCCAGGGGTTCTCTTGTCTGTGCTTTTTTCCTTGTTTATAGGGATGCATTCTTACTACTTTCTCCAATCTGGGATGATTTCTATGACATTCCTGTCTTAATTTTATATTTCATATTTTTATACTTTGTTATTATATGTAAGTACTGTAATTGTTGATATTGTGCAATATTTCCACATGTGTGTTTTTACTGGCAAATAAAATGATATGATAACTGGATACATGGATGCATTGTTGTTGATTTGTGATGAATAACTCTGTAGCGTGTTTGAATTTCAGCTAAAAATACAAGTTTCTTTTCACTTTTCTGAGTCAAAAGCTTTGTGCCTAATGGTAAATTTTAAATGATTTTGTCTTCCAGGATAACTTACAGAAAGCAATAGATCTCTTAGAAAAAGCTACTAGAATGGTCAATGATTTAAGTCTGTTTAGCACCAATGAAGAGTTAGAAGAAATACCAACATCAGATATAAGGTAATAGATTTACAAATTACAGGGGACTTTGTATACCGTTACCGGCCAATGTAATGGCGTCGTCAGGCAAGGGTCCACTCTGTTGCCGTTAAGATCGACTCCTAGTGCTGAGTTTAGGTTGCGCCTAGATATTAGGCCGAATTCATAAAAGTAGCAATTGCTATTTCCATAGCTTTTTCTTGAATTTCTATTCTTAAAAGCTAGCATTGACTTGCAAGAAAAAGCTCTCTCAAGGCCGCAAAAGCTATTTCTAATCTCTTTCAAGCAATTGCTCGTCTGATTAGTAATTGCTTACATTTGTACTCAAAAAGCTGACCTTTTGCTTACAACATGTAGCAATTCCTTACATTTTATTAGTAAGACCCGCTAGTGGTAAGACATGTAGCAAGACTAACCACTTCCCCAAAGTGTCTATTGGCTTCACTGTGGCACACTGTGGCATAGTGGTTAGACTTGTAACAAGGCAGTCAAGTAGGGTACTCTTTTTGCCCTTCATTTACCGTATTCATTCCAATAACCGCCCATGCTCCAATAAGCGCCCACCAAAGTTTCTTGGGTGAAACTTGGTACCAATAAGTTGCACTCAGAGAGTTCTTACCATGCATTTGAGGTGATAAACTCCAACAAAATATATCTTCATGTTCATTTTGTTGATGTTTTGTGGTATTAAGGGCAATTTCTTGCCTTGAAAATGGTTGTGTATACTTAGAATTAATCCTATCAGTTTCAAAAATAGCCGCCCATGCCAAATGACTTTGTTAAGGGCCCAGGGCGGTTATTGGAATGAATACGGTACATCAAAACAAGGCTTCTTGGCAAAATTAACAGCCAAACACTCTCCTACTTTGTCACATCGCCAGAAAGCAGGATGATTGTTTGGAGAAAGTCATAATGCTGGGCAAGGTAGGAGTATGTGGTCGAGGACGTCCAAAAGCATGATGGATGGACAGAATCAAAGTCCTATTTGGACAACCGATTCCAGGGATCTTTCAACTTGCTGTTGACAGACAGAAATGGCGAGCCATCATCGAGGTCAGCCATGACGGAAGCATACCGACCGATTAAGTCTTGAGAATGGTTGCCGTCTTGATAGTCACTCATTGAGAGTGAGAAGAGACGATATCATGTCGTTGCCTCAATGCAAGAATGTCGTAAGTGATTTTTGGTCATTTTGCAGAGAGCCCATTTTATGCTTGAAATCCTTTGTTTTTTTTCTTTTTGATATCTTATTTGCTCAAAAAGTACCACTATTTTGATTTGAGACTTGAAGTATAGCTTAAATTGTGTGGTTTTGCAATATTATTTTAATATTTATCAAAAACTCAATTTACCCAAAATGTCACGACACTCTTGCATTCAGCCGACGATGTAGTTCCCACTGTACCTGGGACTTCTAATTGAAATTTCCAGGGGCTCTATTAAAAGCTCCCCTGAAGTTCTTTAGGGGAGCAATTAGGGGATCTATTTGAAAAATTAGGTGTTAATACTACCATGCAAAGCACTATATTATTTGAGCTCCCATAAAGCATTTGAGGGGATCAGGGAGGCTCAGTAGAGCTCACTCTCCTCAAGCAGAAGTCCTGCCGTACATTGTTCCCCATGGGATTGTTTGTTTAGGAAATCATATGAGAAGTTAGTGATGAAACCGTAAATCAAAGTTAACTGTTGTGATCTTTTATCTAGACTATGGCATGTTATGTCACTAACTACTCACAAAATTTCCCGTACACTTAATTCTATAGGAAGCAATTCATGATGGGTGAGTACTGTTAGTACTATAAGTGGTATTTTCCACGCTACCTTTTTTTTTTGTGCTATTTGGGCTTAATTCGTCTAGTGGAAAAATAAATGTACTGTGAAAAAAAAATTACCGCACAAGGTAAAAATAATTCACACCGTTACCTTTTTTCCACCTTCAGGTTTTAATCTTCCTTACAGACTTGTATTTTTTTCTGTTTTGATCTTATTAATTAGGTATCTGCTTCTACCAGCCATCATGGGAGAGCTAACTCTGAGAATAGCGGGAGGAGATCGTCTGGAGGTCGTACAGAAAGGCAAAACCTACTTCATAGATTACCTAAAGAGATGCAGGCAATATGGGGTTACTACTGAGGTAGGTCCTGCAGTGACCATTCAACCACATTAATATAAATAACAGTCAGCAGAAAAAACACTTGATTTGAAACTGGAAGATATTGGTCATCAGTGTTAACATATTCCTTTAAAGCATCTTCCCATCAATAAAAGAAAAATAATCTGAAATCAATTCTGAATTGAATATTTTCAACAGAGAGAAGTTGGAAATGTGCGAAGGAAATTATAATAAAAAATCAAATTGTTAATTATTCTACCAACATGAAATAAATAGTAGTCAGCAAAAATTACTAAATCATCAAGGTTTGGGTTGTCAGTGATTTTTGTTTGCGCACTGTGTTGTGGTTTTTGAATGATTAAATAAATGCTTCTAATGATGATAATTGCTAACTCTTTATTTCCCAGAATATCCCACAAGACCACCCGGCAGTTATCCTGTCTAAACTACCTGGTGGGAGAAGACCAAATTTTAATGACCTGACAATATTGCAGATGGCTAAAATTAAGAGGTCAATTACAGACAGCTAAAATTAAGAGGTCACAGAATTGATCCTTGAGGGACACTACATATTTATATTTAATTTCTACCCTTTGTTCCTTAGGAAATCCCTCATAACCAACCAAAATATGTCAAAGCACTAATATCTGGTGGGGGAAGGCCAAACTTCAGAGAAGGTACAATTAAGAGGGCCAATGATTGATCCTTGAAGCACACCACATACATATGATAATTGCCACTCTTTTGTCCCCCAGGAAATCCCACAAGATCAACCAACAGATGTACCATCAAGAGTACCCGGCGGCAGAAGACCAAACTTGATGGCCATGCAGGCAAACAGAGAAGACACAATTACGAAGTCAAAGGATTGATCCTTGAGGCACACCACACATTAATAATTGCTACTCTTTTGTTCACCAGGAAATCCCACAAGACCAGCCGACAGATGTGCCGTCAAGAGTACCCGGTGGCGGAAGACCAAACTTGATGGGCATGCAGGCTAACAGAGAAGCAAAGATTAGGAGATATAAGCAAACCAAAGAAACAGAAGAAAAACTCAAAGCAATAGGCTCCTGGAGTGAAATCAGAAAGATGGATGATGATGTACAGGTAAAGGCATCGTTTTCATAACCCTAACCCTCCTCAGTCCAACAAAACCCAACAAGCAAAAATCAAGAAATTCGCCTAAGTCCAAATACGTCATAGACCGGAGATGAAACTGTTCAAGATATTACTCCATGTCATTTCACATTCGGGTATCTGTTCAAAGTGGTCGACAACCTCCTATTTTTTCTTTGATTTGTTATCAACTTGACTGTGGCAATTAGTCAGCCAAAAATAATAACATTCTGTCCATAGGAAATATTTAAAACATTAACTCTTTTTGGTACAGGATATCAACATTAAAAGTTGCTCCAATGGGCTCACTTTTCGTTCAGTGTTTCTTCCCCATTTACCACATAATGACATGTAGCAACAACTGGATCTGTAATGCTGCCATCTGTTGATTGAGATTACCATCGTGAGTGTATTTAAAATTTAACACTTATCTTGGAATTGATTTTTCATTTTTGGCAGCATCTATAGTGCAACTTTTAATCGATCGAAGTGTTGTTGAGCAATTTGAACGCCATTTTGATGCTAAAAATTACTTTTTCATAAAGCACAAAAGGTCCACAATTTTGACATTGAACAAGATTTACATGATGCTACACTTATTCATTTGCACTGATTAAAAATTCTGTTCTGTTTTATTGATTTCTTTCAGAGGAATTTTTATATATTATATTTAAAGAAATGGGTGAATTCATCATTAGAACAATTTGGCAACATACAGCAAGAGCTGGAGATATTACAACATATGGCTCAGATGAAAGCTGCTTCATCTGATTCACCTTCTCCCTCTGAAAATCAGAGACAACAAAAACATACAGCTCAATCACGGAAGGTAAGATAACATTGCATTGCTGCAATGAAAGCTGCTTCATCATGCATCCAATGCAATGCATAGCAATACAGGCAGTAATTCCGATAACAAAACCTGCTTGAATATAATGCTTGATGATGTGTCCTTAAATAGAGTAAGTTCAACAAAATTCTTAGGTGTAATAATTCATGAAAATTTAACCTGGAAATGTCACATAGATGCCATAACAAAAACAATAGCAAGAAATATTGGAATGATAACCAAGTTGAAACATTTTGTTCCCGAAAACATATTGTATTCTCTGTATTGTACGTTGATTATGCCTTATATTAACCATGGTGTTTTTAATATGGGGAAATGCGTACAAAATGTACTTGGAAAATATTTTTAAACTACAAAAATGGACTATCAGAACTGTTACAAAAAGCCACAATAGAAGTCACAGTGGCCCTATATTTTCTAAATATAATGTGCTCAATGTATATGAGACGTATAAACTAAACCATGGTATTTTTATGTACAAACACCACACAAACCTACTTCCACGTATCTTTTCAACATACTTTACAAAGCATGATCAAACACACAGATATTCAACTAAAAATGCCCAGGATTATAGTATTAACTTAGCAAAGAAAAAGATTTCAAGTTGCGCTATTAGGAATTGTGGGCCAACCTTTTGGAACTCTTTGGACAAAAATATCAAATATTCAAATAATATCAAACTGTTATCAATTACTGAGCAAATATGAGTAGCTTTCTTTGGGGCATATCTTGTGTGGTTTGTTTGATCGTTTCGTTTGTATTTCTTGCAATTGGTTTGTTGTTGTCGTTGTTGTAACTGTAAGTTAGATGGGCATAATTAACTCAGGTCTTTTTGGCCTTTCAATTGTGTCCTCAATATCATGTTTTTGTTATTTTTATTGTATTTAAAAAGTGTTCTGATTGTTTGTACATGTAATTGATATTGGAATAAATTTTGAATTGAATTGAATACTCCTACCTCCTCTGAAAATCAGAGACAACAACAACATACAGCTCAATCACAGAATGTAAGATAGAATTATACATGGAATATTTTATTAGATATTTGGTTTCATATGGGAAATTATCGACCGATTCTGGATATGTCACTAAGCAGGCGATAATTTCCCATATCATACAGACTCTGAAACAAATAACACATTTATCATCCCACTAAGTCAATCTTGATTATCAAACTATTTATTTATTTATATATTTTATTTTTCTGCAACTTTTTTTACAAAATTAACAAAAACAAACCTATTTTATGAATGTTTTACTCTACATATAATACTGTGCATCCCTATGAATTTAAAATGCAACATTTCTGAAAGTTGAATCTTTTTCAACTTGAAAAATCTTGTTATATGACAAGACTTTTATCTTTATCGATATATCCGATACATGTGTCTTGTCGCTACGACAACATAAATATGACATGGTAAAGGAAAACATCTGCAAATTACAGAGAGTGTAAATATAGGTTGATAAATGCGTATTCTATCTAGATCTTTTCAAAACACGACTTTCTGAGAATTTCCGAAGCCGATTTTACACTTTCCAGCAATTGCCGACAGAAAAAGTGACTCTCTAACACAATACCCGGTAACCAGAATGTTAAGTCTGTGTTCTCGTTAACTGGTTACGTACGAATTCAAACTTGTAATTAGTGTTAGCACTAACAAGTCACTTTTTGTGTGATCGCCCTGATGTGACTTGAAATCATAAGCTTAATCAGCCGACTTCAAAAGAAAATTTCACTCTTTGTGTCAATGAGCTTATGGTACCATCAGCCAAAAGTTGTTTAGAATTAATGTATCTAATAATGTATGGGTCTGGGTCTATTTATTTTTCACTTTTATTGCACTGAAATGCAAGAGAATTTTCGGAAAATTTTGTTGACAAAATCGTGCATACGTAATGAGCTTGTACATGATTGGTTGAAAAAATGGCCATGTGATCAGTGTACCGGAGATTTCCGAATGGTTTTTAAAAGGTCTATTGCGAGTGAAATGTCACAAATTCAATGCAAGAGGGTGAATTTTGATGTCTCTAATACACGAGTACCATTGGAGACCAAGTAAATTGGGCTGCAATCAAAATTCACTACAAGGGCATTGATTTTGTCATATTTTCTTGGCAAACTGAATGCAAATTTATTTTTACTAGGTAAAAAATGCATATTTATAATTTCTGAGCCATCAGCTTCACCTACATACATGTATGTCATGCAAAGGAGCCAATATTTGTATTTAATGCATTATATTTGTAATTGCACAACTCGCTTTGCTATTTTAAATAACTCATTCACTCATGGATATATCATGGCATGAGCTCCTTACTAAATCTTAACATGTTTTGAAGAAAACCCATACTTTATCATACCAACGACAATCAACCAGAACACTTACTTATTAAAAAAAGTTTCTTCCCCTGGACTACCAAGATGGAACAAGATCTCGCAATATACATTGGACTGTGACAAACTAGGGCTGTGAAACTTGTATTCCCAGCTAATGGAAGAAAGTGGCACCATCCACGCTTGGGTGAACACATGAAAAGTGTATAGAGGCGTGGCGTGGCTTTGATGTATACTCGCCAATCATATTCGAGAGGAAATGATGTAAACAGGGTTGATTGACGGATATAACAATAGAATATAACAAAAGAAATCAACATATTAATGTCGATCATAAATATAGGACCATAAAATCAGCTGATTATTGTAGAAATTCGGTCCTATATTCATGATTTGGGTCGTGGCACTTTTCAATAGGGGAGTTTCATCTCCCGAATATATTTAAACTCTCTGGACAAACTAACTTAGACAGAATTATTTTGATACCTAACTGATGAACTTAACTCAAAATGCCACATTCCACAATAGCCTCCGTATGATCAGGTCATTCAGACTACTGATTTATTGGAGTTTTAATGATCCAGATCCTATTTATTAAGCAAAGTTATAAAGCATTTTTTTCTTTTTGTCCAGCCCATGAAACCCTGTATTCTTACCTGAAAAGTTATGCAAGCACAGGTGTTTAGAGCAGTTATCCTAATGTAACGTGTGCAATTTCATGTGATCCCCATGAGATAGTCATGTGATACCAGTGAAGTGTTCATGTGATATATATGAGGTGGCCATGTGATAAATGTAAACTTGCATGATTTTTTCCAGCCCATGAAACCCTTCATTCTTACCAGAGATGCTGTGCAAGCACAAGTGTTTGGAGCAGGTTATCCAAGTATACCAACAATGTCATTAGATGAATTCTATCAGAAGGAAGTCAGAGAAGGAAAAATACCGCCGCAATCTAGGTACGTCTGCCTGGCTTAGAACACCATGTCGTCATGAGTGCAAGAAAGTCGTATCTGCAATGGCTGCCCTAAGATATTTTTATATTTCAACTTGTCACAAGAATGTATAAAATCTCTCAAAATTTCACTGTCTTATGTCAGTGGTTCTTGAAATGGTTCTTCAGGTGACGGTGTCACCTGAAGAACCATTTCAAGAACCACTGACCCAAGACTAGATATTTTACAGTGTGCAATCCACATTAATGACAAAAGGCAGCTTTTGCAGATACGACTTTCTTGCACTCACATGACGATGTGACACGTTCAAAGGAAATGTGTTGCAAGTTGCTTAGTAATTTTTAGTTCTGCATTGTTATCAATATATAATTGTCGTCAAAATGTCACATTTTGATCCAAACCCCAATCCCCTCATGATTTCTGGAGATAATGACATTTTATAAAGTTTGAAAACATATAAACATTTACCCACGCTTGTTGCCATCTTAGTTTGCGTAAAAGTCAACTCGTTCATGCACATATTTACAGCGTGTGATTGGTCTAATTCCAGTGCTTGTGAAACGCAGATGGCCGCGCGAGTTACGATTGAGTTAATCAACACAGTACGCAGGCAAACTTGGTTGATAAAAATACTGTATATTGCATATGAGTGTGTAAAATATAATTGGATGTGTGATGGGAACCCGAACCATTTAATATTTTCTTTTATTGCATGAACAAACAGGGGATAACTAATAGTATGAGTATATATTTCTTATGAGCTACCAAATAATTGGTGCAAAAGTCTTTGTTATGTTATAAACTAATATATAATTCCAGTGTGTTGTTTCACCAAATATTTGGTAGCTCATAAGAAATATAAACTGACCCTATTGCTGTTGTTGACAATCACGAGTTTGCAATTCTGAGTTTTTTTATGCAATACGTCAGATTTACACTTATAATTGACAATATCAAGGACTTCTGGCCGGTATATGGGAGTGGGCTGAGCCTCCCTAATTCCCTGCCTCAATTGCTTTATAGGAGCGCCTTGCATGATAGTATTGACATGTAAATTTCCAGATAGCTCCCCTAATTGCTCCCCTAAATAACTTCAGGAGAGCTTTTAACAGAGTCTCTGCAAATTTCAAATGGAAGTCCCTGAAAATGAAACTCAGTGTATCTGTCTGGATGTGGCAATGCAACAAATGATAGGGTAGTAGATCGATCTTTGAGATTTGATAAAACAGCTGTTTCAGTTGATCCATATTGTAGGCTCAAATGACACTGTGATGATCTTTTTCTTGCTGATCTATAGGTAGCTACACATATTCACATTGTTGATAGTGTACTGTGCAGCAACAAAGGCTGCTCTCAAGTTTCATATTTTCCTGAAATGATTAAACTTTTATTCAAAATTTTCACAACACAAACTTTTCTTTTCATTTTGAAAATAGCAACCCTAATCCAGTTAGTGAAAGACAACAAGCTGAGGAAAGTGAAATCAGGAAAGAGAGAGAGGTAGAAACGGACGATCCACAAGCCCTCGCCAAGGCCCGCCAATGGGATGATTGGAAAGATGGTAAGATATCAACATTATCCCGCCCTCCTCACCCATTATTTTGATAACAGTAGCCCAATCCAGTTAGTGAGAGACAATAAGCTGAGGAGAGTGGGGTCAGGAAAGAGAGAGGGACAGAGAGAAATTGAAACGGACAACCCACAAGCCCTCACTAAGACATCCCATTGGGATGATTTGAAAGATGGTAAGATGTAAACATTTTCCCGCCCTCCTCACCCATTATTTTGATAACAGTAACCCAATCCAGTTAGTGAGAGACAATAAGTTGAGGAGAGTGGGGTCAGGAAAGAGAGAGGGACAGAGAGAAATTGAAACGGACAACCCACAAGCCCTCACTAAGACGTCCCATTGGGATGATTTGAAAGATGGTAAGATGTAAACATTTTCCCGCCCTCCTCACCCATTATTTGGATAACAGTAACCCAAATCCAGTTAGTGAGAGACAATAAGCTGAGGAGAGTGGGGTCAGGAAAGAGAGAGGGACAGAGAGAGATTGAAATGGACAACCCACAAGCCCTCACTAAGACACCCCATTGGGATGATTTGAAAGATGGTAAGATGTACACATTTTCCCTCCCACCTTGCCCATTATTTTCAAAATAGTAACCATACTCCTGTTAGTGAGAGACAGCAGGCTGGGAAGAGTGAAGTCAGGAAAGAAAGATTGAAAAGGATGATCCACAAATTCTTGGAATGGGATTATTGGAAAGATGGTATGATCTGTACAGATGGATAAGATGACCAAGATAGTGATCTTGTTACTAATTTATTTTTGTAGGAAACCCCAGATTTGTTTATCTTTGGTATGAGTGACCAAAATGAGTAATAAAATGTGACTTATTTAATCTATTTTGACCAAGCTTATAAGACAAGAATGTCAATGATATATATGATTAATTGTTTCAATCAATCACTAAAACTTATAGGGCGCCTAAATCAAAACATTGTTCAAAGGCGCCTTGGCACAAGGAAATAACTACTGTCCATACGCTACATTAAAAAGATGAGATTTCAACAGTTAAATCAGAAAAGAGAGGGAGGGAGAAACGCACGATCTCCAAGCCCTCGCCATCATTAGTTGATGTAAACACCTCACAAAAGATAAGTGGACAGTCAGTCTGATCCCCATAAATCCAAGTAAGAGCCCTCAAAGTCTAACAATATTGACATATATGAAAAATATGGAATCTCAGCTAAATATTGACCCCAAATTTGACATCAAAAACCATTACCATCATTTTACAATAGCCGTTTGAAAAATCTGTCTCAATTTTCATTTCTCACATTTTGGGTATACCCGCAGTGTAACAGAGCATCACCACAATGTCTAGTGGAATCGATAGACGATCAGTGTTTTTCATATTGCGCAGAGTACAGAGCTGCTGTGCCGATCTTAACTGTTTTACCAACTTAGACACATGTAATTATCCTTTTGGATAAAATTAGTTCGACTTAATTTCCTTTTTGTCGAGTGGATATGATTATACGCAAAAGAGCCCTACCTTGATTTCCTTAATTTATACACAATAAGTTGAAACTTTCCTTCTTACCATCTCAATAAATCAATAAAATGAAGAGTATACACTTCACTGCTTATTGATTTTCCTCACATTTCAAATTGATATTTTTTGGTCATACAGAACAAAATTAAAATGAAATCCCCAGTCATTCCATTATGCTGTAAACAACTTTTTCTTTACATTTAGTTGGAGTAGAGCTGGACCATATTTTGTGTATTGTGTGTATTACCCTATGTGAGAAATGAAAACTGAGATCAACATTTCAAACGGTTGGTGTAAAACAATGGTAACAGTTTTGATATCAAATTTCGGGTCAATATTTAGCTGGGATTCCATATTTTTCATATATGTCAATATTGTATGACTTTGGGGGCTCTTACTTGGATTTATGGGGGTCAGACTGATGAATCTTATCTTTTGTGAGGTGTTTATAATAAGATTGACAATATCTGCAAATATTTATTTTTTGATATCACAAAATATATTTTTGTCTTTTCAGATCACAAAAGAGGATGGGGCAATAGAGAAAACATGGGATGAACAGACAGAAGTCACAGGTGCAATATTTGTGGATATTCTCATTCATCCTGTAGCTCTAAAACTGAAGAAATAATGAATTAAATACTGGACTCACCATTACAACTTAACCTGATCACCAGGTCTTCATCAGACTGCTACAGAGGATAGGGTACATGATCATCCCATCACCCTCTAGTGTATAAACTAGGTGAGATACATACTTTAGATTATCAAGCTGACACCATCAAAAATATTTCTTCCATATATGTGTGGCTGTTAAAAGTGACTTTGAAATTTTGTTGATAAAATTGTGCATGCTATAATGAGCTCGTACGTGATTGGTTGAAAAAATGGCCATGTGATCAATGTTCCAGATATTCCCGAATGGATTTTGAAAAGGTCTACAGACTAAATGCATTTACAGACTCTGTTACACTCTTGAACTCTGAATAAATCCAAGTTGGGAAATAGGCGAACTATAGGATAGTACTTGAATAAACCCTTGGAGACAGAAGTCAGTATTGCTCAATCATCTGTAGCCATGTACAATTAAAGCCGAATTCAGACTCGACGCAAACGCAAACGCACGACGCACTGAGCATGTGCAGTAAAAGATTTGAGGAGTTCTGATCAATCGATATCAAAACGCAAAACCGAATGCAGCATCGCAAACCTTCCATTGCATTTTCATGCCATCGGTTGCCGCAGTCCGATTGCATTTTGAGTGTGAATTCATTTGCGATGTCGTTTGCGGTGAAAATTATTGGAAACGCAACGTATTGCGTTTTAAGTATGAATTCAGCTTAAATCATCAATTCTCAGTGAAAATGGCTTGTTTACCTGCGCAGTGCACATGTGCAGTCACTGCAGTGGAAAAACATGAATGCACTTGATGTATGGCTACTTTAAAATCGGAACAAAAACAATGAAATTCTCGGATTTTGAGAAATAGAGGTACAAATCAGTATAAGAAGAATGAAAAATTGACTTTTTTGTTTACACAACAATATATTCTTGTTATCTTGAAATGAAACAAAAAGGTCTGAATTTGACCGTGAAAATCGTGATATTTTAAGCTTAACCTCATAACTGCTGTACACTATAAATTAATTTGTATGATTTTAAAATGACTCCTGGTCGAAACAAGACGGCGCCTGGTTCCTTTCTAAAATTTTGGACTGGGAGCCGCTTTCTGAAGATTTATGGCTCCCGGTCACAGGTCTCTTAAAAAAACGCTTGCTATATGTGATTTTGCAGCCGTAAACAAGTTATACCAAGTGAAGTTAAAGCTTGTCGTGCTGTTTTATTGCAATGTGTGACCGTTCATTTCAAATGAGCCGTAAATGCAGCAATCTTCATTTTGTGCTACAGGTGAACATACATGTCAAGGTAGTAATTTGCTGAAATTGATATTTTGACATCATTGTGCTTAAGCTTACTTCAAACGCCAGCAAAGTTTCATTTTGAAGAAAATAATTGGAAATATATCTGTATATTTTGAAGGCAATCAGCTTAACATGTAGGGCTTACTGATCTTTGAACGTGTTTTATATCAGTTACACATTTTACTTCCTGACAACCTTTGATGGAACATAACTTGACTTCTGGGAAAATATATCTTTTAAGGCAAAATGCGAATCTGTTACCAAATATTTGAGGGACGAGGTAAGCTATTCTATTGTAGCTAAACCATAATAATGATAATAACATCCGGTATTTATATGTGCGCTATTATCGAAGTACCTTAGGGTTAGGGTTAGGAAATCTGTTATTAGGAAATCGTCACAATCATTTCACCTCAACTAGATTGCAATCTTGAGACGCAGACCTATCGGAATTTAGATTGTAATATATATTCCCCTAACAGCTCCCCAATGCGCTTTGGTCGACGAAACAGTCGAGATTAAATGTCTTGCCCAAAGACATTACCCAAGTTCAAGGAGAGAAGCATTTAGATTGGAGGATGGCCGAGCAGTTGGAGCACAGGACTCATAACACAGATGCTCTAGGTTTGAACCCCAGTCAGACCTCATCTCCGTTTCCTTAGACTAGAAACTTTATTCTACTAGCTCAGTGGTTCTGAAGTCACATAAAGCCATCCCCTGTGTGAATGTTGGTTATTGGGGTGCTGCAGACAGTGTATATGCAACTGGTGAGCTAGCATTTTGTTATGTTTGTGACATCAAAACGAACGGCCCCGGGGTTACTCAATTTTGGTTTTAGTAGGGGTGTGCTGCTGGGAAATTTTTGTACTAAGTACCCCCCCTTACTTGTTTGTTTTATTGACCTCATTAAATATTTCCAATGATGTCATGTGAGTGCAAGAAAGTTGTATCTGCAATAACTGCCTTTCGTCATAAATTTGGATTGCATACTGCATGACCTCCAGTCTTGGGTCAGTGGTTCTTTAAATGGTTGGTGTCACCTGAAGAACCATTTCAAGAACCACTGATATAAGACAGAAACATTTTGAGGAATTTTTCACATTGTTGTGACAAGGAATAAAATAAATATAACTTAGGGCAGCCATTGCAGATACGACGTTCTTTCACTCACATGACGAATTTTGACAGAGCAACATCATCATGTATGAATAACTAATCATAAGTTTGGAGAGTAAACTGCCTCAAAACTGTAAGATTTCTGTATGTTTGTAATAAAAGTGTGAAAAGTGATAATAATGTGAAAGCTTATCATTTCGTCATGAGTTTTGGGTGTCAGAAGCAAGAACATAAGAACAAGTTTCACAAAACTGATCATAAGTTCTATTCGTAAGTACATTAGTTAGTCTAAATACAATGGAGGCTACAAGTGTTTGTAAGTTCCATTTCATAAAAGGTTATGTAATCGGAGCTACGAGCGAAGATACGAATGACCTTGACAGATAATGACTGTTAATGGTGCTGGTGTATTTCACTGAGAGTTGGGCCCAAATTATAGTCCTTTTTGAGCTACCAAATATTTTGTGTAACAAGTCTTTGTTATCTTATAATCTAGTAATATAATTCCAATGCATCTTCTAATCAA
>JXSR01S005382.1:2664-13234 GCA_000969725.1 Ophiothrix spiculata | reverse complement strand
TTGCGGAGAATATATAGCATAAACAGACGCCTACTTGCACGGGAAACCATGTTCTTAACCTGTATATCCCATCCCAGATTGTTTTGGATCTCAAGGCCCAGTAACTTAAAGTGATCAACAATTTGGAGGATCTCACCACCAAGGGATAGTTGTGGCATCTGAACAGGAGTTTTTGAAAAGTTTACATGTAAGACATGGCATTTACTAGGCTTGGGAAGCATATCATTTATCTTACACCAATTATCTAAAGCATCCAGATGTTGTTGGAGCTGATGTTTGTTTGTTTTTACATTAATGATCTCCGCCAGGGTGAGATCATCGACAAATTTCCATCGATCGTCAGTTGTCTCGGCAGCGTCATTAACCATCACAGTGAAAATACCAGGACCCAGTTTTGTGCCCTGGGGCACACCACAGGTGATAGTTTTAAGGCTAGATAACTGATCTTTGTACTTCACACACTGTGTGCGGTTTGCCAAGAAACTACTGATCGTAGGTATTATAGAGGAGATAATTTTAGTAATGGCAATATTGTGATTGATTCTATCAAACGCTTTAGTGAAGTCCACTGCCACCAAAGTAGCATATAATTAGATGGTTTTTCTATGCCAGATATAACTTTATATAACATATCAACAAGATAATGAGTGGTATTTGTACTTTTAACATTGCCATACTGCTTTTCGTCAAGAAATGGAGTGAAATCATCCCTCAACCACTCAGCTAAAAATGATTCAAACACCCTCCCCAAGATTTTTGTTAAGGCAATTGGGCGCAACTCATTAGCCGACACAGGTTTTTTAACTTTCGGCACAGGAACAATGGAAGCTGTTTTCCAAACAGATGGGAAATTGCCTTCCTGGAGACTGGTGTTGAAGATGTTGGTCAGAGGCTCAGACAATTCATACGAGAATTCCTTAATGATCTTAATTGGAATGTCTTCAGGGTGGCCAGATTTAGAGGCATTGAGTTTACTTAAGCGCTTCTGAACCTCCCAAACATGAATCTTTGGAGGAGGAGGTGCCGGTAAATAGGAAGGCAAGGATTCCAATCTGAGTGGAGGTAGTTGGCAGCAAACACTGGAGAAATGTTCATTGAGCTTATTAGCTTGTTCTTCAACAGTGTTCCCTAGACAAGGAAGATCAAAGTCACCAGATTTGTTATTGTGACCTGTTAAGTTCCTGATGTTTTTATGCCACTTCCCAGGTTGCATCTTTTTCAACACTTCAACATTTTATGCATAAAAGTTCTTTTTGGCTTGTTTGATTTCATATATAACCCTGTTTCTCAGTGGTTTGTATGTTGTCATATTACCTGATCTATATGCATTATTGCGTTGCGATATAAGTCTTCTGATAGTCACATTTATCCAAGGTTTGTCCTTAGATCTAATAACCACAGACTTCAGTGGAAAGTGTTCTTTATACTTTATAGAAAGAATGTTCTCAAATGACTGAGCTTTTACATCACATGATGGAGCCTCAAAGACACTATCCCAAGGTTCACTACAAATCCACTGACCAAACGTGCGCATGCTAGAATCTCTTAACGGCCTCGTTGTCAAGTTTTTGGACCCTGGCTTACTGATCTTGTGTAAAGGTTTCCAAACAATAACACAGTGTTTACTTTTACCAATGGGAGAGTGTCGTTCAGGCTTCTCATAATGATTGTGAATATTAGTCATGATTTTATCGAGACAGTTATTTTCATGTGTTGGAAAAGTTACAATTTGGTGAAGAGATGAGTGATTACACAAATCTTCATCACTGAAATCATTTAAGTCACCAATAACAATAAAAGCAGCCTTATTGTCTGATATAGTTCATGGGATAATAGGATGATTCCTCACTTTTAAACCTTAAAAATATACTTGTCTTATCCTTATATGAATAGTTTTAAAGTTTAAGAAATGCTTAATGAAAACTCCTGATTTTGCCAATTTTCTGTGTGTTACCAAAAGGTAACCCAACTTACGGCACATAACTATACAAAGTAGATTTTAGTATACCTGCCATGGCCAATTAATTGAACACTAAAGTCTCAAACCGGCAGGTATTTGTTTCTGCATGATCGGTGCTTATCGATAATGCATTGCATGAACTATATCTGACCTGGATAATAAGGTGACATCATCGGTGACTTTGTTAAAAATCAAAATGCGCATACTCAGACCAGTGTAATTAATGGGCCAACGATCGAAAGTGTCCACAGTGACCCCATCGTCCGACCCTTCCTTACGGGTCAAAGGTCAAAAAAAAGGTCAGTGGAAAGGTCAAATTTTCACATTTCTCTTTTTTTAAACGTATGAGGTGTCAAATTGTTCGTCTTGGACCAACGATTAAAAGTGTCCATGGTGACCCCATTGTCCGACCCTTCCTTTGGGGTCAAAGGTCAAAAAAAGGTCAATGGAAAGGTCAAATTACCAACTTTGTCCGATTTCAAAGGTCAAGGTGTCAAATTGTTCGTCTTGAACCAGCGATTAAAAGAGTCAATGGTGACCCCATCATCAGACCTTTTCCTAGGGGTCAAAGGTCAAAGGAAAGGTCAAATTTTCAACATTGTCCGATTTCAGAGTTTAAGATGTCAAATTGTTCGTCTGGGACCAGCGATCAAAAGTGTCAATGGTGACCCCGTCATCTGACCTTTTCCTTGAGGTCAAAGGTCAAAAGAAAGCTCAATTTTCAACTTTATCAGATTTCAAAGTTTAAGGTGTCAAATTGTTTGTCTTGAACCAGCGATCAAAAGTGTCAATAGTGACCTCGTTGTCCTACCTTTTCTTTCCAACTGAAATCAATATTTGCATAATACAAGGTTCCATATGTATTTCACAACTTTTCCTTTTAAATACTGCAATTGAGCTGACATTTAATATCGATGTACTTAAACACATCCTTGTCAACATAACACATTTTAAAAATCATTTATCAGTAAGGGTTTTAAAAGGGGATCAAAGGTCGAATTTTCTAAAATCATGAAAAATCAATATTTGCCAAGTACAAGGTGGAAGATTTATTCCATACCTAAAAATGGCAATTGGCAGGGTCTCTGTCACTTCAGGGACAGTAAAGTTCTAGATTCCTCTGTATCTGGTTTATAAAGTTGGCTTCACAGGAACAGGTGTATTTTCATTTGCAGTGCATTCCAGTTTCCAATTTACTTCTGTTTCTGATTAAGGTAAAGATAGAAGGTAAGAGTGCTTAGTCTTTGACCATAATGGTCCAAAATTATTGTAGGAACTTTATATCCACATACATACAGTCCCCATACATTCGTGCCGGATGAGCGGTGCCCCCCCCCCCATGTGTTGATTAATTATGTGCTAATCAATTATTGCATGTTTCTGTAACAGATAGGGGAGGGTTGTTAATGGAAATTAATTTAATCGCGTTTGAGCGCAGCGAATAAGCTATTAATGTCTGTTGAATGCCTAAAGAATGCTTTAGTATTTGCTTTTTTTGTTGTTGCTTTGAATGTTTGTTTTGTTTTCTTTTGTTTGTTTTCAGTTATCGATGGGTGTATATAATTAAGGCTTGATTCTTAAATCATACATTTTCTGGTAATATGGCATACTATAGTCAACACATTTGAGAATATCTTCTGAAAGGTCTTCGCGTTGTGGCATATCCTTTGGTGGGTTAAATCGCGTGCTTTTTAGAGCGGTACCATAATAACCTCCAAGGTCGTGGAGATCACTAGCTAACATTTCTCTCGCCCCAATCCAGTTTTTGATAGCATCCAAACCACCTTCCCACTCTAATCTATCATCACTGAATTCGATACCAAGGCATGCGCAGTACCGTTTTAGAACAGACGCTGGTTCCATTAATAAGTCATCTGCATCGATAACAATAGGGTCTGGTTCCCCGTGTTCCCGCAGATAATCCATCAATTCACACTGCTCTTGTACACCGTAATTCTTCGGAAACCAAGATTCTGGCAAGTCGCAAAGTCGGAATTCTTTCTGTTTCAACATTTTCTCCACCCAATTGGCATATATCTTCCTCAGCGATGGAAAGGTTCGATAAGGATTACGAATAAGAAAGGTATGACGATATCCTTTTGGAAGTAATTCATTTCGTCCCCTTATACTATACGCCATGTCTTTGCCAAACACAAGACGCTTTCCTGGATAACCAGCTTCTAGTGTACTTTTGGCAAATGCATAAGTACATTGATCAGCATCAAATGCCAAAGGTAAGTCAGCTTCCACACCAGCCATCTCTTCCATATACTTTTCTTCGTCCTCTTTGGAAACCAACTCTTCAGGAACACGTTCGGGACCCGCGGCATGTGCGCAATTGAACACCTCGTTGATAACTTGCGTGTCGGGAAATCCGCTAATACATTTTTCGAAGGCCGTTGACAGTGATCGTGGTACACACCACAGCATAACACGGACCTGAGTTTCACCCATATTAGATTCGGATGTTGTTCTTAGAGCACCTGAAAAAAAGAAAAAGAAATAGAAATATATTATACCAAAAGCTTTTCCAAATTTAGAAAATACTTTAATAAAAAATAATCAAAAACTTGGTCCTTTCAATATACTCAATGTTTTTCTGCTTATAACTTTGAACACATTGGATTTTTTAACCGTATGCCATGTACTAAACCGCTAAAAGCTAAGAACTGCTAAACATTATGGTGCGTAGTCTCAGTAATAATGTGTTAAAATGTGTAATTTCAGCAAAGATTGCCTACAACCATAAAACTATTAAAATGTTACGTTAAGTTCAGACAAATTAGGTATTAGTGACCACAAGAAAATATTAAATTAAATGCGTCGAGGATAAAGTCCATTATCAGTTCGGGAAAGGTGCATGAATGATCCGAATCTAAACCGCCCTGGTTTGGAAGCTTCTCCATTTATTGCTAATTTACCCAATATTTTTCCCATCATTCATAGTTCTGAATATTTTGTCGCATCCCTTGCCCGGTGTAATTTCATGATGCGTAAAATATCACTTTACTCTTGACTCTTTGCAGCTGAGGTTTTCAGAGTCTAGCACGACGTTAAAACCATGGAACTTAAGAGTCTGTGTTAGAGAATAGTCGTCAACCTTGGTGAATATAAATACATAATTACTCTTTTTGCACACGGAGTCTGTACCTCATGACCCGAAGTTATACGAATCTTCCCGATAAGACCATGTTCAATCTAGTCGAAACTAAACAAAACCGACATGCATCCAAGAGTGGCCAAATTCTCAGAATTCATACGGTGCAACATTATTTTAAGGCCCTGAAAACAGACATAATGTTCTTTCTAGAATATATGAATAAAAATCTAGATTTTGACATTATTCGGATAAATTTGCCGTATAAAATATAGAAAATGGCGAAACTAAGATAAATGGAAATAAAAAACCAACCTTTGTAAAGTAGCATTAATTTTAAAACTTATTATGGATGAATTATTTAGTTTAAATTTCTACAAACTAAACTAAGTCATTTGGTCGTGAAAAATAAAACATGAGAAATCCGTCCGTCGGTATATTTCGATACTGAAACCGGAAGTTGCTCCAACATGAAAACATTACTAAAATATATTAACACTTAAGTGCATAAGGTGTTTTAGAATCCCGATGCACAACCTGGGTGGAGGAAGGGTCCATAATGGACTCTGAATTTTGATCGCTTCAAAAACAATGTTCTCCATATTATTTGTCTATAAAACTGTACACCGTGATACATCAACTCAATTAAATTCGTTAGATACATAAAAAAAACCTAGATGTGACTGTGTCACTGCAGTGACACGGACCCTGCCGTTTTTTCCCTTGCGAGGTGATTTCAGTCTAGATTATATTTAAATAACCTTTGATTTTGGACAAAGTTCAAAATTTGATCTTTATCATGACCTTTTACCCCAAAAGAAAGGTTGGACGATATGGTCACCATTAACACTTTGATGGTTGGTCAAAGACAAACAGTTTGACACCTTAAACATTGAAATTGGACAATTTGACCTTTTACCCCCAAGATGGGGTCTCTATTAACACTTTTGATCACTGGTCCAAGACGAACAATTTAAAACCTTAAACGTTAAAATCGGACAAACTTGAAAATTTGACCTTTAACCCCAAGGAAAGGTCTGACAATGGGGACACCATTGACAACATTGATCGCTAGTTCAAGACGAACAATTAGACACCTCAACCTTTGAAATCGGATAAAGTTGAAAATTTGACCTTTCATTTGACCTTTGACCCCCAGGGAAAGGATGGACAACAGGGTCACCATTGACACTTTTGATGGCTGGTCCAAGACAAACAATTGGACACCTTAAACATTGAGATCTGACAATGTTGAAAATCTATCTTTCTTTTGACCTTTGACCCCCAAAAGAATAGTCAGACGATGGGGTCACTATTGACACTTTTGATTGCTGGTCTAAGACGACCAATTTGACACCTTAAATATTTAAATCGGACAAACTTGAAAATTTGACCTTTCATTTTACCTTTGACCCCCAAGGAAAGGTCTGACGATGGGGTCACCATTGACAATTTAATCTTTGGTCCACGATGAACAATGTGATACCTCAACCTTTGACATCGAACAAAGTTTAAAATTTCACCTTTCATTTGACCTTTGACCCCCAAGGAATTTTACCTGGAAAGGACAGACAACAGGGTCACCAATGACACTTTTGATCGCTGGTCCAAGACAAAATTTGAGACATTTACCTTTGAAATCGGACAAACATGAAAATTTGACCTTTCTTTTGACCTTTGACCCACAGGGAAAGGTCGGACGATGGGGGGTCACCATTAATACTTTCGATCGCTGATCCAAGATGAACAATTTGACACCTTGGATTAAGTTGAAAATTTGATTTTTCGTTTGACCTTTGACCACAAGTGAAAGGTCAGACAACGAGACCACCATTAACACTTCTGATCGCTGGTCCAAGACCAAGACCAACAATTTGACGCCTCAACCTTTGAAAGGGAAAGGTCGGACAACGGGGTCACCATTCACACTTTTGATCGCTTGTCTAAGACGAACAATTTGACACCTTATTCATTGAAATCGGATTAAGTTGAAAATGTGACCTTTCTTTTGACCTTTGACCCCCAGGGAAAGGTCGGACAACAGAGTCACCATTGACTCTTTTTTCACTGGTCCAAGACGAACAATTTAACACCTAAAACGTTGAATTCTGACAAAGTTGAAAATTTGACCTTTCAATTGACCTTTCTGTTGACCTTTGACCCCCAAGGGTGTCCTATCATTGCACCATGTCCAGAACTCGTCATATTGTTGTTTTAATACAACTTTGTTCGAGAAAATATCATCCATTAAATGATTAATACAATCCCATCATAGTCTGGTCTGAGTATTTTGCTGGTAACCCGCCTCGCAAAAAAAATGCATGTACCCCTTGCCTGTTATGCTATTCTTATACTTTATGGACGGGTGATAAGGTTACCGATAATGCAACCTCAACTGCCAGTGCACACACTAATCAAAACACACATTAAACAATGGGAACCACTCAAGCAGTGAATACTGCTGGCCAAATGTCCCAAATTAAGCTCGAAATTCTTGGATTGTACAATGTCACACAACTGTTTTATATAGCTTTAATTATAGATTACACTTTGCTTTACCATATCTTGATGTCTTAATGGCATAATTTGTATGAATTAAATAACACGAGGCACATATCATAGTGGTGTTTAACCTACAGGTCTAATTAAAATTTAGTTCCGCTGCCCTTATTTGAACAGCTGCTCATTTGCATTTGAAAAGAAATAAGGTTACCGTCCAAAAAATTGCGATAGCGTAGTAACAACGCAACCTCCCAAACAATAAGAAATATTGAAAACACAGTGTCAAAAATTCATTTTTTAGTACTTTATAATTATATTTATAATTATATTATACTGGTCTGGGAAAACACTTGTCAGAGTTATTTGGATAAGAAACTTTATGAATGTGAGATTTAATGTGTTATCTAGCAGACTTTACTAGCAATAGACATGCGGCTTAGTAAAATAAGTGCCACGTAGATAGACGTGACCTCGTGATTTTAAAGGCTTCAAATTGACTATTTTGGTTACAATTAAGGACCCTAGAACAATAAGGGGGTTTAGTCACAAAATCTTGACAATTGAGTTGTGTCAATTTCCTGCTACGGAATTCTCATTTCTACATTCTGTACAAGTTTTGTAGTAATTTGATGATCAGAGCATGTGTAAGAGTCACTGCGAGATACAGTAACACCATTCAAGACAACACAAATGATATGATGTTTGTGCCATTTTCTCAGTTTGTACTCAATGTGACTTAACCCCCTTCTGGTTCTAGGGTCCTCAATTTAATAAAATGAAGAAATTATTGCTAACAGTCAAACATAAACATATCTTATTTGAAAAACTCTAAATATTTATTTCACATCCTAATTTCATATATGCTTTCCCGGGGGGGGGGGGGGGGCACTCACATAATGCTGCAGGCACAGAAGGGTGTATCAGGTGACATCGTTTAGGGTATCAAAAACAGTAATTTTAGCTGATTATCAAGAAATAGGGTACTTTTTGAATCCCTAGTGTTAAAATGATATCGGCAAATTCTCGATTTAGGGTGTGAATGGGTGAAAAGGGTATATTTTGGCTTCAGAAACAAGCACTCTTTAGTGTGTGAAGCACTCTTTAGTGTTTTGAAAGACCGTGGTCACGCTATGCCTGCAACATTATACTTGAGTGCCCCCCCCCGGCTATGCTTTAAACCCGATGTGATTAAAGGGGTTCAAAGTCCGACCTGATCTGACAGGTCATGTTAAGAAAAACAAATATCGCGACCTGGTTTTCCTATATTTTTCGAGATAAAATTGTATTGCTCATTATAAGCTCATGTGCATAGGACCTAATCACTGGCTACGTACACGTAGACCTATATATAAGTCAAAGCTGGCTTACACTATTACGAATAGGGGGGGGGGGGGGGGGGGGGTAAGCTGCGAATGATACTTTTTCCTTTGTAGTCATTGTCCAATTTAAGTCAACGATCACTGACAAAATCAAGGGTACCAAGTGGGGTTTCCATGGCGAAAGCCTAAACAAGGTGTTTTTATTTTTGAAATCGCAACAGCAAGGAACGAAATTGCAACAACTGGTGCGACGTTGGCATTCAGTGTTCCTGCTACACTTAAAACGTTAATTAGTCAAAAAACATGTCTTATTTGACTAATTATAAATTAGTCATGCAGAGTGATTTTTTCATAATTCATGAAAAAATGCTCTAAATGTTTTTGATATGTTGAAAAACAATTTTTGGTGTTTAAAAAATAGTTTCCATCACTAAATATTCAATTTGTAATCAGTTAATTATAAGTTGAATGATAAATTACGTGACTTATGGTGCGTTCAGACTCCAGCGATTTCATCGCAGCAATATTGTTCGATACGCAGTCTTGAAGTTTTATGCGCACTTCTCGTAGCGCGTGTAATAATAATAATAATAAAAATCATTTGTAATGCGCCATCAATCTAGTAGTACTATTCCGAGGCGCAAACATGAAATACAAAAACAATACAGTTAAAGATAAAACATTGAAATACAAAATACATTTGTAGATAAAAACCAATTGAAAATATCAAGTAAAGTTCATTACATATATGTTTTGTTGTATAAATGAGTCTTTAACAAGTTCTTAAAAGTCTGAAATGAATCACAGTTTCTTATGTCAAGAGGTAACGAGTTCCAAAGCGTAGGCGCAACAACAGAAAATGCTCGATCTCCAAATGCAGATAAAGCCCGTGGAATAACAAGTAAATGTTTATCAGAATGTGTAGAGACTGCGTGTCGAGCAATGTTGATATGATGAAATCGCTGGACTCTGAATGCACCATAATTTGCGAATATCAAATGCGTCTTTACTTAGTCAATTGACTAACTGAATTACACAGGACTAACTGTATTTACTCGAAATGACTAATATAATTCATAATTTGTCATCGCAACGGACTAATTAATGGTAAATATCTATCAGAAATTAGTAATTTAATTCGTCATTCAGTAAGTCATGCGTCATTCAGTTAGTCAATTGACTAATTAAAGACGCATTTGATATTTACTAATTAGTCATGTAATTAATCATTTATCAATTAACTAATAATTACAAAATTACAAATTGAATATTTAGAGATGGAAACTATTTTTTAAACATTAAAAATTGTATTACTTCATTTTAAAGACATTTACAGCATTTCTTATTGCTTGTGAAAAAATCACTTTGCATGACTAATTTTTAATTAGTCAAATAAGACATGTTTTTTGACTAATTAACGTTTTCAGTGTAAGGATTTTGACTTTGCGCCAGAGCGACATAAAAGAAAAAATACATCTCGCTATAGAGGATTTGCACGACGTGATATGCACCATATCACTCTCAGAAAAAAAGGTGCTTTTAAGAACCTTTTTTTGTCCTCTATATAGAACCGTTTCGTCTAAAAGGTTCTTACAAGAATCTTTGATGGTTCTTTGTAGAACCTATAAAAATGCAAGTAGGCCATCAAGGCCTAATTTACTTGTCAGTCTTCACATAATCTGCAAATGTAGG